>JAPQRN010021905.1:15030-30047 GCA_037367275.1 Coranthus polyacanthus | reverse complement strand
ACTTAAACATAATGTTCATTTCTACAAGTTTAATTTGATATATTGAACAATATAATCCAGATATTTACAACACTTTGTTGTTCTAGAACATCATCAGAAGTGTTATTGTCCAATTTCATTCACTGCAGGTGTGTGTCATACTTTTTCAGCGCAACTGTCATTTGTAGAAACTTACAATTATAGCATGAAGACAACATTTACCCAAGCTTTGTTAAGCAATGAATGGTTTCTATCCTCTGAAACACTAGATGGCTTTTATTTTGTAATGGTAGAGGAAGTAATAAGTTTGTGGAAAAGCACATTGAAGTACTTTTAATGTCACAAATGGGAGTGGATCAAAATGAGGTTTTGTGCAAATTATGACCATTTCTACTTATTGAACAGAGGAAAATAAAATCCTGGTACCTCCTGCAGCTGAGGTAAATAAAAGTCCTGGCCACTGTTTGAGGAAATAGGGTATTTATTTCCAACACTGCTGGCCTTAACATGTCACCAGGTATGGGTTAATAATAGCTTAAAACAACAGAATACAGATAAGTTGATGACTAAAATCGTGACTAATAACCTGAATTTGTTTAGTTCAACATTAGATACTGTGTGAAGAGAAAAACACCAAACAGACATTCTGAAAACCTGCAGCAAATTTTCAGACTCATTGGGTTTAATTCCAAAGCTTTCAGAGAGATGTTTTATCTGAAACCATCCTCAGGTTACATACAGCACCGTACTTCACACGACTGACTCCCTCAGGTTCTCATCTTGCAGGAAGTTGAATGCTCTGACAGGTGGAGCAGCATGGAGGATGACTTCATTCTGAAGCTGCACCCAGCCAGCAGCAGCAGGAGGCGGGTCTTCGTCTGGAGCTCCACCTCCATATAGCTGACTGATTCGTTCACAGAGCAGTCCTTCCATCTCCGGTGGAGGCTTGTCATCACACCGTCCGTCCATCTTCTCACGGTATTTGTAGGATGCCAGTTTGACAGTCCGCTGCAGCAGGTGTTTCCTGTATGTCCTCTGTATAACCGTTGCTGCCACCTCTTCCTGTTTCCTCCGCAGGGTGCTGCTGATTGGTTCATATGACACCTGAAGGGAGCAGTAATACACCAAATTTGGTACATTTAGTTCAAACCTCATGCGGGGACTTAATTTGAAATATTAATAATAAAAATAATAAAAAAATAATAATTTAAAATATTAGGGCTGCTATCTAGCTATTTAGCCACACTCATGCCCAAGACCCATGAAATATAACTTTTTTCACCACTTCTGATGCATGTCCAAATTTTTGGGTTAGGGTTAGCCCTACCCTAAGTAGGTGTAGTCACATAAAAATGCAGTCAATTCTTAGGAACAAAAATAATCTTTACAGGCACGATAAGGCCACACTGGTCAGTGAGATTCAGTAATACAAGGTTCAGTCCTCTGTATAAAGTGATATTCTGACCTGAAATTAAAAACTGGAAAAAAACAGTTAACACAAAAATCAACTAATTCTTTCTCCCTAGTCTAAGTCTTTCAAATTCACATTTTGGCAGATAAAAGTAGAAATAAACCCCAAAAAATTATAAATAGACTGCATAAAAGGAATTTCAAGAAAGTCTAAAAAAGGGACATTAGTCTTGTAAAAGAATCTGATTTAATGTTGATCTAGATTTAACTAGTAAAAAGCTCAAACAATGGTTTACATAATATCCCAGCAGAGGTCATTTGTTTTCCTTATTTTAAGCATGACACCATTTTATATTCTACATTTAACAATATGAAGTCAACAATATGTTTAAAGATCTGTGTTTTCACTGCTTATAATAACAACAATTTACTTAAATGTAGGCTTTTTTCAATTTTTTTAAGTGTCTAGATTTTTATTCTGACTATAATAAATCAAACCAAGTAAAATGTGGCAGATTTAATATACTGATGAAACTGTCTATTTGTCATCAAACTATTAGGGCTGCTTTTGCAGTGTATATATACTCAAACTAAGGTACAAACAAATACCTGACGTTATATATAGGCTGGGAAAATGAAAAATAAAGACCATGAAATCAAGTAAAGTACAATAGAAATGAATAAAACCTTGGATGGGTTGTTGGCCATGAACTTCTCCTCCATGCTGGCTTTAAGTGCATCCATCTCTCCAGAATCACCCAACACCTGAATCACACAAACAAAACAGAATAATTCATAGTGTAACATGAAGCAGAATAAAACAACCTGATGTCAGGTGATGTTACCTGAGCAGTCAGTGCCAGCAGGATATCCAAGCAGTGGATCCTATCTCCAGGAACCAGAGGCAGATCCATGTGGATCAGTTTAATGGTGTTTGGTTTGGGAATCCTCAAAGGATCCTGCAGCGTGTCGCAGAAATCTGACAGTTTACTGTGAAATAGAGTCGAGTACAAACTATTACAATCTGACAGTTTTCTGTGAAGTAGAGTCCAGTATATTTTAAGACAATGTGACAGTTGACTTTCTGAACTCACCAGTCCTGTTCTAACTCACCTATACTGTATGAACTGCGAGGCGTCAGGGTCAAACTTCTCCCAGGTTTCATAAAACATCTCAAAGTCATCCTCACACAGTGGGTCAGCACTCTCCTCCGTGGCCACGTTGAAGTTTTCCAGGATGATGGCAATGTACATGTTGACCACCACCAGGAATGACATGATAATGTAGGTGGTGAAGAAGACGATGCCAACACCCGTGCTGCCACAGTTCCCTCGAACCGTTGTTCCTGGGTTCTCGAAGTCAGGATCACAGTCCGGTGGCATGTTCATTATAGGGTTGAGCAGACCATCCCATCCAGCTGATGTGGTGATCATAAACAGGCAGATCATACTGTTCCCAAAGTCCTCGAAGTTAAACATGTCATCAATCATCGCCTCCTTCTTCACGTAGGCAAAGTTTGACATGCCAAAGATTGAGAAGATGAACATAATGAGAAAGAGGAGGAGGCCAATGTTGAAGAGGGCAGGAAGAGACATCATCAGGGCAAAGAGCAGCGTCCGAATCCCTTTGGCACCACGAATGAGACGCAGAATACGACCGATACGAGCCAATCGTATCACACGGAAAAGAGTGGGAGAGACAAAATACTTTTCTATGATGTCAGCCAGGAGGAGGCCTGAAATTAAGGAAACAAAGGAGGCAGGTTTTACTTTTCTGTGGGTTAAACTATGGTTGTTAGAATTTGCAGTGTCACCTGCTGCATAAATTGATGTCAGCAGACATTTAAAAAAAAACTCTAACTCAATGTTAGGGCAACTCTTGTATTTTTGCTTTTGATTAAACTTAAACTTAACCCTTAATATCCATTTCTGAGGCTTTTCCAATACATTACAGATACATATGAAACACTGAGATACAATATGATTCAGTACAATCCAACATGATTTCATTCAACACAAAGCAATTCAATACAATATGATGAAAAACAATATGATGCTATGTAAATCATTATGTTATTATGATTATTCTTTAGCACAAGTTAACTAAAATGGTGCTATTTTTATGTCACACATTAGTTCCTGTAGTACTGCAGTTCAGCAAGCTCTAATTTCTGCTTCGTTTGTACTTTAAACCAGTACTTCTGTCCTGTTCTGTCTCCAGTCTGTTATGAGATGCCTAACTATGAAAATATTGGTCACATTTCTAAATAATAAAGGCAGAGGGCTTCTACTATATGGTACACTTGTTTTAATTGGGATAGTCACATATTGAACATTTAAATCTTACCATTCCTACCTCAAATTACACTCACAAACTGAGTCCTTCTGAGAAGATGTGGGGTTTTACTAAAATTCAAACACATACATTGATTTCTGGATGTTGAAATTAAGCAGACATTGTGGCAAACTCACCTACAATGGACAGAATGACCACCACAAAGTCAAAGATGTTCCAGCCAACTGCAAAGTAGTGTTGCCGGAGTGCAATAATCTTCAGCGTGCACTCAGCAGTGAAGATGATGATGAATACAAGGTTGACCCAGTACAGGATGTTTTCTTTCTCTGCGCTCTGCTCGTCTGTCTCCACCATCATGGTCACCATGTTGAGGCAGATCAACACCATGATAAAGATATCGAAGAATTGTTTGTTCACCAGGTCAAACACGAGAGCCTGAAACGTGTTCTGATACAGAAATGGGAGAAAACAGATGGTTTGAATGTTATAAATGTAAAAAAAAAACCCAAAAACAAATCACTACTAAAGTCAGTCAGTCAGTCATTATCTGTAACCGCTTAATCCCCCTATGGAGGGTCGCGGGGTGGCTGGAGCCGATCCCAGCCGACATTGGGCGAAGGTGGGGTACACCCTGGACAGGTCGCTGGTTCAGTTCATCGCAGGGCTGACATGTAGGACGAACAACCATTCACTCTCACATTCACACCTATGGGCAATTTAGAGCGACCAATTAACCTATGTAACCCGTTAAGGTGCATGTTTTTGGACTGTGGGAGGAAGCCGGAGTACCTGGAGAGAACCCACGCAGACACGGGGAGAACATGCAAACTCCACACAGAGAGGCCCCAGTCGGCCGGTCGTGGATTCGAACCCAGGACCTCCTTGCTGTGAGGCGACAGTGCTAACCACTGCACCACCGTGCTGCCCACTACTAAAGTCAATTAGAAAATTAAAGAATAAGGATGTGTTGATATGTTTGATATGATATTTAAATGTACCCACCTCTGGTCGTGGAACAGGTTTCTGAGGTTTCTTGGAGCCCAGTTTCTTCATGGCATTATAATATTTCTTCTGCTCCTCCGTCATGAAAATATCTGTTCCTCCCAAGTAACAACAAAAAGCCACCAGAGTTAACTGACAGAAAAAACAAAAATCTACCCCCCAAAACCAACGCTGAAGTGTCAGAACCTGCAGTTCCTCAAATGTTTGAGGCTGGCTCCAAAAGTGAGTAAATCCCCATAGACCCCCATGTTAAAAAGTTTACAGCAGAAATTATGTTTACAGCTTGGTTTTGGTCTGTATAGCTAATTTCCCCATTCATGACAACTGTACTGGGAAATAATTTTTATATAACTCACCTGTATAAATTATATTAAGGCTTAAAGTTATGCATAGTTAAGAGTATGACTGCTTTGATTGAAACTTTGTAAACACTCATCTTGGCTTTCTGCTGGTTAAAGTTGTCGATGATGACTCCGATGAAGAGATTGAGGGTGAAGAAGGAGCCAAAAATGATGAAGCAGACGAAGTATAGGTACATGTAGAGATTGTCCTCATACACTGGCTGAGACTCCACCTAAACACAAACAAACCATTAACATGGTTGTAAAACTTATTTTATTTGCAATTCTATTTCATTTTAGCTCCTGGACCTGTGTTAGTAACATTAGCATTGAGGTAACAGGTGTACTGACCTCTCTGGAGTCCACAGCTGCATACATAATGTCCATCCAGCCTTTAAATGTGGCCTGAACACAAACACAAACCAAAGTTCACCGTTAATCATACAATTTCAACCTCTGTTCACTCTATCCGAACTTTATTCAAAATCCTATTTGTGAGTCTGTGTAGATGTTTACCACTTGCAGCAGTGACAGGTAGCCCATTCCCACATTGTCATAGTTCACTTTAACGTTCTTCCAGCGCACCTCTGTGAAGTTTTCCTGGATAAGAGACAAACACTGGGTCTTGTTGTCTACATCTTCAGGCAGAAACATTTCCCCTGACGTCTCATTAAAGCAAAAGTAAAACTTCCCAGCGAATAGATTCACTCCCATGATGCTGAAGATCAACCAGAAGATCAGACACACGAGCAACACGTTGAAGATGGACGGGATCGCTCCAACCAGGGCATTCACCACCACCTGTAGACAGATAGGCAGTTGAACAAAAGTACACCACGTGCTCAGCACCAGTGTTTGGAGTAACAGATTACATGTATTTACAAGCAGAGGAGGAAGTAACAAAGTACAAATACTTCATGACTGCACTTCAGAAGAGTTTTTTCTTGTCAACTTTTTTTGTTTGACTCCCTACATTTTAACATAAATATCTGTACTTTCTACATTAGTTGTAATGTATGTGAGGTGAATTATCCATTAATAATCCATTAACCATCCATTTCACCCTCAATGGATGGAAAAATAACACATAGAAAAGATGAATGTTCATGATGTGAATCCATCAGTAAATATAGCACATGACAAATGTAACAAGATGAGAACAACATAAAAGACAAATGAAGATGAAAAGAACATTCACAACAGACAGGTTAACAGACAGAGGGGTCTATATAAACCTGTCTCACCCTCATGCCCTCAAAGCGACTCAGTGCTCTCAGAGGTCTCAGTGCTCTCAGAGTCCTCAGAGACTTGATGGCTCCCAGTTCAGAGTATCCCAAGATGTTTGCAGTCAGAGACACTAGAGAAACCTGCAACACATCATCTGCTTAACCCACGGTTTCATTACTGTTACCATGGTTTCACACTTGTCTGCCAATCAGAAAGTTTCCAAGCATTACTGCTAAATACATTCAAACTCAGATTGTGGCAATTTCCAATATTAGTGTTTGAACTGGTAAAGATGCTGGTCCAAAAATCTCTCCATCCACAGTAAACAGAGTGCAGCTAAAACTAAAGACTTAACTTTAGCTGTTTAAATTTAAGACCTCAGCTGTAGTCATCTATACATTACCAATAGTCAGTGTTACTGATCACACTAACATCTACAATGAGGAAGTCGAGCCAGCACCAGGCATTGGTGAAGTAGGTTTTGAATCCATAGGCCACCCACTTCAGAACCATTTCAACCACAAACACGTAGGTGAACACCTGGTCTGCATACTCCAGAACTATCTTTATGAGCCGCCGTTGCTCCAGGTAAATGTCCTCAAATGCCTGTTGACACAAAAAACAGTATTACATCATTTTAAAAGACAATGGTACCCACATGAACTCATTTTAATTTTGATCAACAACTCACATGTGTTCTATCAACATCATGTTCTGCTCTGTATAAGTGTGGAATGACTTCAGTATAATTTGACTTTGAACAGAAGTTGTGCTTTGACTCATACAATTATTATTGTATGAGTCTATGTAGTGTTTCCAGGAAAAAGTTGCATACTTTGCCTTTAAGAAATGAGAAGCTACTCTCTGCATCAGCTAGGGTTAAATAACTTGTTACCAGCTAAAACAAATTTATCACTACAGTAATTATCCAATGGAAGGCTCTTACCTCTACTTAGTTAAATCCAGGTGCCAACTTTTTTTTGCCGTGCAGTGTATAATGTACTGAATATTATTATAAATATAACGTTATTACTGTAAGGTGACAAACTGTAATATACTAAACATACTCAAATATGGTAAATATAAATGTTCTTTGTACATACGGTTTGGGTTGGTACATACATATGAAAATTATACTGTGTTTACTGTAAATACTGTATATGCAGAGTGTTGATATGATCTAGAGGCAAATGCAGCATCTATGTACACATGTGTATGACTTTAACACTTATAAATCACATAACCAGTAGAGGTCATGTGAAAAGTAGAGGTCAGTGTGTTCACATAGGTAATGATAAACTCACCCAAACAGTCATGTTAGTACTCAGACCATCAGCCATGTTAGCATTGGTGTGGTTAGTCTGATGTCAGCCATGTTGTCTCCAGAGTCTAGTACTCACACAGGACCAAGAACCAATCCAGTCTGACCTGCTCAGTTCAGCTCAGATCACAACAGCCCAATCAGCATTCAGGAGCACAAAGCAGCAGTTTGTTAACATGTATCAAAGACGGTATGATCTGGGGTCCATATCACAAAGCAGGATTAAGGGGTTAGTGAGCTCTTATCTGGTTCAGCTCAGGTTTTTCAGTGTCTCGAAGGTAGTTTACTACTTACTGGCATAAATCTCCATGGTAAATGACCCTGCAATCCTATCCCTCTCCGAAGCATGTTATGTTCTGTATAGCAGATCAAAACATCTAAAAGTACCAATTACTGAACACTACTGACCAATCAATTCTCTAGAAGATCAGGTGACCTTGGTATACAGAAAGAAAAAGAAAAACTCTTTGCATTCAGGGTGCGTGCATTGGTCACCTGGCGTCAACTCTACCTTTTTCATGTGAATGCACTCATAACCAGAGTCAGAAAGCCTGAGTTGACAGATTGACTTGAAAACCATCATTGTGATACTACTTAGCATAATAGCTGATTGGTTTCATTGAGCTGAGTAACAGAAATGATATCCTGGCTTTGTTGAACTTTCTTCATGATACAGATCCCAGGAGTCGCACCATGGATGTTATCCACGGGATGATGGGACTAAACTATAACCCTATTCAACCCTAGCCCAATGATATTTGTTCATCTGTTTATCTGTCTGTTTACCAGAGCTCCACTGCTCAGCAGTATCATGAAGATGATGAAGGTCTCAAAGTAATTGTGCTCTACAATGGAGAAACATGTTCTCCTGAAGTTAGACCAGACCTTTCCTCTTCCCTCAGATGTGTCTATGTCCAGGAGTGGACAGCGCTGGTAGCACTCTGAAACACGCAACAGTAACACACAAACATTAAGATAAACACACAAGCAGAAACAATAACACACAAACATTAACGTACACAGATTTTTGATTGATGACTGATTTGCATCTGTTCACAAACCATAAAATGTCTCCCAGTATTGGACATTATTTTACTGGTGTTTGTTAATATGTTAATGTGTGTTCATACTATCAGTGTAGCAGTCCTCCGGTGTGTTTCCATCATCATCATCATCATCTTCTTCCTCCTCAACTTCAGGAACTTTCTGTACGGTGCTGCAGACTGACGACTCATCACACTGAACAAACACACAGTCACACACTTTATGCTCTCACAATATAGTTCACTTTAATTTACTAGAATTGAATAGAATTGAATACAATAGTTTACCTGTGAGCGCTCCTCTCCCTCTTCTGTCTCCTCTTGGTTTTCTGCCATCTCAAAGTCGGACTCAGACTCAGACTCCACCTCAGACTCGAACTCGGCAAGTGGGACCCTCAGCGATGTGATGCTGTGGTAGTTGCTGGTCTGGTTGCTATTGTTACGGCTAAGGGCCTTAACCTCTGGCACTGGCTCGTCTGGGGTCACAAAGGTCAAAGCCAGATGTTCTCTCTTGTCATCTTCATCACAGTCGACCACTGAGGAAGACATCAGTGACATAACTAGGTCAGTTAGATTTACACTGTGGTTTGATCTTTGGTCCAGGTCTGGTCTTACCAGTCTGATCTGGGTTCTCAAGGGTCTTCTTTCCCATTAAAGTCCAGATATGTTTTAGGATAAAGGCCTTGATCCAATCGACTGCCCTGGTTATCCGGTTTATGGCAATCTGCAGGTTGTTTTCACCTTCTTCTTCTGGAGCCGACAGATTGTCACCACTGAAGGAGCTCAGCAGCAGAGCCAGGAACAGATTCAAGACCTGGTTTAGACCCACACTGTGTTATGACCACAGAAACATTTAACCTACCACATTTAACTCAAACCCACTGAGCTCTGAAAATGGGTTGTTCAAAAGAAAAAAAAAAAGATTTATTTGAATTATTTAATTTAATAATGTAATCCAGGGAAAGAGGATTAATAAACCCCATTTTTGTCTTTTCTATGGTAGTAGTCAGTCATCAGTATTTATCTTGTGCTCAGACAAAGCTTGAGTCTCATTTAGAGCTTGCTCCGATAATCCAGATATTGTAATCTGGAACAATTTATATCTGGATCAGAGTGATTAATCCAATGTGGCTTTCAAAAACTGGCACCAAAGTCAGATGAATGACTTGATCCTGGATAGAAAACATGGGACCTACAAATCCAGATCATTCTGATCCAGATTAAACTCTTTAAACGCCTAGGTCCTGGATCTGTCAGTATTTCATCTGACCCTCTAGACTCAAGTTTGCCCAGTCCAGCGGGCAAGTTCGGGACTTACCACCAGGTTTCCAATGACCATGACCATCATGAAGACGATCAGACACATGGCCTGACCCGAGACCTCCATGCAGTCCCACATGGTCTCGATCCACTCTCCGCACAGGACCCTGAAGATGATCAAGAAGGCGTGGAAGAAGTCATTCATGTGCCAGCGGGGGAGTTCACAGTCTTCTGCAATGCGACAAACGCAGTCTTTGTAGTTCTTTCCAAACAGCTGCATGCCGACCACAGCAAAGATGAAGACAATGATGGCCAGGACCAGAGTCAGGTTACCCAGAGCCCCCACTGAGTTCCCAATGATCTTTATCAACATGTTGAGGGTTGGCCATGACTTTGCCAGCTTAAACACGCGCATCTGGACACCAGATGGGCAGACAGAAAAAAAAAAAATTAACAATTACAGTTAAATGAATGATAATGCCCATGATGATGATGTTAAACTGACCAATCGGAATGAGCGGAGCACTGATAGGCCCTGAACATTAGCCAGTCCCAGTTCCACCAGACTCATGGTGACAATGATGCTGTCAAAAATGTTCCAGCCCACCTGTAACCATGGCAACAGAGAAATCACGTCAACATGGAAACAGACATCCTAACTTACAGGGAACATTCCCTAACATCAGTTAATGTTACAACTTCTAATAATACCCACCAATGTTACCCACCAATACCAACCAATTTCTAACAATGTTTAAACAAACTTTTTAATCTAATGTTCAAAGAACGTTTTAAGGATGACTATTATTTTAAATATTGAGTTTAAATGTTAACAAAGGAAGAACATTCACTCTGAACATTATGTGTTTTGAGCATGTTTTGAAGCTTCAAATAACAGAACATTTTTATCCTGGCTAAAAATTTTTATTGCTAACATATATATTATTACCATATCACTTTTTCAGCATTGCCCACCTTGTATCTATGAAAATATTTTCAGCCATCCCCTCAACATAAATTCACCTACATAAACACACTTACATACATTTCTTTTGTTTGCAAGCTCCTAATATATTTAAACATGGTCTGTAATTAACACAGAACTTTAACTTCATTGTGTACCTGAAACACGTATTTTCATCTTTTCAGTGACTGGTGTGCACTTGCTTTGTGCTGCAGATCTTCTCAAATCTGGGATGTAGCTGTGAGACTGCCACTCTTAGCTCATTTTTAATGTCCAGTTTTGATCTGTACTTTGTCTTGATTGAGGCTACAGCAGAAAAACCTATCTCATACAGATAGGATGTGGCAAAAGGAAGCAATGTGACCAGGGCTCTCTTGCCTAGCAGTGGGTACTCCTTTTCCACTCCAATCAAAAGCCAGCCAGCCAGTGTTTTGGACTTAAACTGCATCCTCTTTGTTGAATCAAAGGTGACCTCAGTGTACTGTCACTTTTTGGCTTTGCTGAGTTCAGCAGGTCTTGCATTGAAAGGGTCTCTGATCCAGTCATATTTTGCAGGATCTTGTACAGGGAAATACCTCTGGAAATGCTTTTGTAAAGCAGAGCTAAGTGTTTTCATAGATGGGATCACTGTGTAATGCAGCTTGTTGACCTCAATAAATGACTTTAGGTTCTAAAATTAGTCTATATTCCATTCTTTCCCTCGCTGCATCCACATCTCCAACTTTCTTGTGAAAGATGTGATTTTATCTGCCAGCTGTGGAAGGTGTGTTAGTTCCCTGCATTTGCAGATTTAGTTCATTGAGTTTGTGAAACATGTCACTGAGGTATGCCAGTTTCATGAGGAAGTTGTTATTGTTAAACTTGTGGGCAGTTCATTACCTTCTTCCTCCAAGAAGATTCTGTTCTCATCCCGCAACTCAAACACTCTGGATAGAACCTTCCCACGTGACAGCCACCGGGACTCGCTGTGAAACAAAACAGCTGTGTGATCGGCCCTCATTTCCTCACACAGTGCAGAAAAAATCCGGGTTTTGCCACAGTAAACTACATCAAAACAAGAACCAGCAATGATGCCTGTCAACATATCGTTGAGCTTGGGACTGAGCTGTTTAGACGCTAGAGCCTCTTGATGAATTATACAGTGTGTCCACTGCACTTTGGGGGAGATGCAACTGATGAGCTCCTGTAGTCCTCCATGTTTCCCAGCCACTGCCTGAGCTCGAACCGGGCAGATCCCTACACAGTTCTCCCATTTCAGATCAGCCTCTGTCAAGTAAATGTCAAGGATTTTGAACAATTCGTCTGCAGTGGCTCTGTTAGTTACACGTTTACAGAAAAGCAAATCCTCCCTCAGATCATCACCGTCAATGAATCTGATGTACATTATTAATAAACTGTCTTTGTTGCTGTCAGTCGCTTCATCATTCTGCAGAGCAAAATGGCTGTCTTGTATCTTGTCATCAAGCTGCTCCTTTATGTCTTTTGACATGTCATGAATTCGCCTTTCAATAGTATTGTTTGACAGTGGAATAACCTTCAGTTTGCTGGCTGTAGTTTCATCAAGTTCATCATAGTTGAAACCATATCAATAGCAGCAGGGAGTATTAATTCCTCAGCAATAGTGTGTGGTTTTTTTACACTGAGGAACTCTGTATGCAGCTTTGTAGGAGGGAGTTGAGCATTTCTGGGCATCAAAGCTGCTTTAGTAAAGCACTCTGTTTTGCACAGCAGCTGAGTAGCTTTTTTTGGCAGAAATCGACGGGCTTCTCTTTGTGTTCTGGATGTGAAGTCTCTAAGTGGCATCTTAACTTGTTTGGGTTCATACTGTCAGAAGCTAATATTTTGAAACACACAACACACTGTGGTCTCTCTTCTTTACCCACCATTGTACAGGTGAAGCCTAGGGAGAGATATGCCTCATAATATTTTCTTGTCTTTGTTTTGGTATTTGTTATTTGTTAGTTGATTATTCATCTGCTTAAGTTTACCAGGCCCCCCTTTCACAAATTTGTCCATCATGTTTTGCTAGCGGTGTCGTGCAGACATCATATAAACACCCCCCCCACACACACACTGCCATACAACATGTTGTGTTCTGTAGTTTTTAGCCATTTTTTCCCATAATGTTCTTAGAGGTAGGACAATATAATTTGAAAACATTATACAAATGTTTAGTGATAACTTTGTAAGAACAGTATGCCCCACCATTTAAACATTAAAATGTTCTTTGAACATTAGACTCAAGCATTTTTTAAAACATTATTGTAGATACAAATTTTAAAATGATGTTTTAAAATTAACATAATCATTTAACAAAGTTTCAGAAATAATCTCCAAACATTCTAACACTCGTAGTCATAGTTTTCACATGATGTCATGCAATCATAGTAACGTCCACCTGGAGGCAAAACAAGGATTTTGTCCACTGTCTGCCAGTTGTTTTACCAGTTTTATTTAGCTAAAATTGTGGATGGTTGTTTTTCAATCAGGTGCAGTAACTGACAAGGAGACGAGCTTGGGTTGTAATTGTACAGAATCCCAAAATCTCAGAAATATACAAATATATTTATAAATCTCCTAACACTGGGTTAGGGTCACTACTACTTGTCACTATTACCATAGCAGCTGAAATGAATGAGCCATCATTAAGACAAGATGTTTAGCCAACGTTAGATAATCAGTCTGACCTTTGACAATGTTGACTTTCTAGTCGTTCACCTGCCAAACAGCAGGAGCAGCAATAGTCCATCCACATGTAAAGTATATAGAAATATCTATTTTCTACACATTAGAACGTAATGTATGGACACATCTAGATTTCTACATCTTGTTTTAATTGTTCTGAGAGGTGATCTAAGTATTCTGTGTCGAGTAGACATCATGTGGGATCTGTATTTTTGCCTCCATGTTGAATTAGCAACTGGTTGTCAAGGATGACTTGTGTTTTGCTTCTTCTAAGGATCATGTGACAGGAATCTTAAAACGCCAGACCAGTTTAGGCACTCAGTATAAATGTGGCAAAGTTATACCTTTTAAAACAAAAACATGTTAGTGTGGACATCACTGGTAGACAACCTGAAAGTAGTAGTATGGGTCCATGGCCAGAAGTTTGAGAACCATCTCAGCGGTGAAGATTCCTGTGAAGACCTGCAGAGGCAACAAAGTCAGAGGTTAGAAGGTCCGCTCTCATCTGGATTCTGTGACATTTGTTCACATGCATGTTATGAAAACTCAGAGGCAATTAGGAATCTAAAACCTGCAGAGAGTAATCACATCACACTTTTGTGATTCACCAGGTTGCCGACGCTCAGCAGCTCTTCGAACTCCTCAGTCATTGGGTAATGCTCCATGGCCATGAACACGGTGTTGAGGACAATGCAGATGGTGATCCCCAGGTCCACAAATGGGTCCATGATAATGGTGTAGAGCCATTGTTTGACCCACTGCCAGCAGCTACAGCAGTCCCACTTCAGGAAGATGTTGGCAAAGATGTACCAACATGGAGGACATGGCCGTTGGTCCTCAAACTCTGAAACACAGCAGGGAAAGACACAACACAGCCTGTAAACAGAGTCCAGAAGAGGTGCTGAAATCTTGTTTCCTGTCAGATCATTTCTATTACAATATGAAAGGAAATTATGGAATTTTTTACCAATGGCACCAAAAACATGTTGAGCACCGAAGCTTTAATATGTTGTTCCTAAACAAAATGTAATCAAATCCAATCTCCACAATAAAATGTTAACATTCAACAATTCTGCAAACCACGGATATGTGTAATATTAGTATTTTATAGCATGTTATAGTTTTGTTAAGTTTTGTTTTAGTTAATGGCTCATATTACTTTTCAACCATCTGTAACAGATATTATGGTCATATATTTTATTATGTTTATGGTTACTTTTAGACACTGACTGGTTAGATTAAGATACCAGGGTTTGGTTTAATAAGAAAAAGTCTGCAAGATGTGCTAAAAAAATACCCACAATATATTTAATAGCATTTAAACCAAACCAGGATTGTTTCCTAACCAGAGATGTTTTATTGTCTGAATCTAAAAACTTACAGGAATCAAGACGTGAACTCCAGTCTCTGGTGTCAAAGTCAGGAGTTTGTAAATCGACCGTCCACCACACCTACATCCTGAATACTGAGGAAAGACTAAAAAGGACTGG
>JAPQRN010021905.1:0-14930 GCA_037367275.1 Coranthus polyacanthus | reverse complement strand
TCAAAGTCAGGAGTTTGTAAATCGACCGTCCACCACACCTACATCCTGAATACTGAGGAAAGACTAAAAAGGACTGGATCCTTCAATGTGAAATGATGACATTACACATATCCATGGTTTACAGAAATGGCAACATGTTTTCTGGTGATCAGTTTGGTATTAGTGTATTATATGCATGTTACCATCCATAGTGGTCTGTTCTTGTTCTTGGTTCTGTATTTCTGCAGATGAATTCTTTTGTGGTCCTGAGCCTTGTTTCTGAGAAAGGGCCACCTGCTGTAATGACAACATACACAATTAGGCCATGTCCACACAGTGATGAAACAAATCTATTTCTTTTTTGTTTTTCAAAAAAGTTTTCCATAAACAAGGAAACATCTCAAGAAATGTGTGTGTCCACACAAAACCACTGAAAATGCTGTGGTATATATGCCAGGTGTAACGCCGCCACAGAAATACGGCAATAAGACATGGAGCATGTGCATAAAACTCATGAGATGTAAGCAAACACATGAAGAAGTAGTGTGTGGATATTTGTGTGGTCATATCACGCTCAGTAGCTTCGGCAGCATGAATGCAACACTGTAATCCGCCATTGTTGTTGAAAAACAGATACACCTAAACTTATCTCTGTGTGGACATGGCCTTAATTATTCCTCAGTATTATCTAGTGTTTATTTGTATAGGGACAAATATGTAGTATAGTGCCACAGACAAAAACATTTATAGCCTAAGCTAGTTTGCAATGCTTGAATCAATGAAAGATCTGATTCAAACTTGTTTGTTTGTTTGTAGAGAATCTGAATGTTATCACATGAACCTCTTCCTCTCTCTTCTTCAGTGCTTCCAGGATTTGAGCGTACTCCTCCTCCTTCCGTTTGGCCTCGGCGATGGTGGCCTCATTCTGCTCGGCATATGCCATGGCAACCACCGCCAGGATGAGATTAATGAGGTAGAAAGAGCCGAGGAAGATGACGACCACGAAGAAGATCATGTACGTTTTACCTGCTGCACGCAGCGTCTGCACAGAAACACAGGCATGATATATTACAGTTTTTACTGAAGAACATTAATCATTATAAATTATTCATTATGTGAGTATTCAGGATGTATGTTTGATTTGCCTTTTATAGTAGCAGATGGACCTAAAATATGATGCCCAATCTGTGAAAGTTACTCATTGGGGCATGAAGTTCAAGTTACAGCCTCATGAAAATTGAAGCAATGCTTAAGTACCAAAAGCTGCAGTTCCTGAAATGTTCATTTGAGGCTGACTCCAAAAGTGAGTCAATCCCCATGGTATAACAAAATAATGCCACAGGTTGTCTAGGCTTTGCAGATGTTATCAACCCATATTAATCATATTCAGACAATAGAGTAGATTTGTCGGTTTTTGATGCAACCTACACCCAACGATTATTTTCATTGGCAATTTCCCGATTATCCCTGAATTGATCAATTGTGTAATTTATGTCAGAAAACTGTGGAAAATGTTGATCGGTGTTTCTAAGCCCAAGATGATGATTCAATGACTTAATATATTCAGGAAAGAGGAAAGGAAAAAAATATAAAATATTTACATTTAAGACACTGCAAACAGATAAATCAGGCTGTTTTTGTTTTCTATTACTCAATTTGAGTAATAGATCAAACTCATTATCAAAATAGATGCAGATTAACTTAGCATTTGACAGTTATTTCGATTGTTCACTTAAGTGCTGACGATTAATTGATTAATGGATGAATCATTGCAGCTATGGTGGGTTAGGATAACAAACATACAACAATAAATTACAATTACTGGGACCAGAGTTTACTGGTTCCAGTTAGTACTGACCAGTTGGAAGAGGTTTTCCCAGAAGTCCTGTGTCATCAGTCTGAACAGAGCGAGGAAAGCCCAACCAAACGAATCGTAGCTGGTATATCCGTAGTTTGGGTTTCCTCCAGCCTTCAGACATGTGTAGCCTTCAGGACACACCCTGAACACATTATCATCATTATCATTAAGACTGTTATTATGTTATTAGGGTTAGGATATGGCTTGTTATTATTGTTATTTTTATTATGTGAACGTACCCAGCATCAGAACTGTTTCCACACAACAGAGGATCAATGTGACCAGGCACGAAGTAATGGTTCTCTGTTAGAGACAGAAATATTCATTGTCATTATCATCATCATGTAAAGACCTTTTCTGTCCATTATTCAACACCAGACTCCTCTGTAAAAACAGTCTGTAAGTGCAGACAGCATGTTTCTTAGTGGAAATTATTCACTGGAATCATACATGTACTATACATATAAACATGAGAACTTACATTTCAACAAAAAATACACTGAATTTTACAGCTAGACCGAATAAACAGCACCAGTAGGATGTTTTACAAACTACTGGTATTGGCAGAATTTGGCTCTGAAGTGACTGGTGGAAAATATCAGACTTCTCAACTGGAATTACAGGCCGAGAGGAAAAGAGCTAAAGAAAACCACATAATTGTTTTACATGGAGCCAGATGTTCAGTTCCAGGTTTATTGGTTTTGATCACTTTGATTTTGATGTCCAGTGATCCAGATGCATTTACTGATTTATTTATTCAGGTGTTTATTACTTTGATTTGGATGTTTGGTTCAACAGTTACACAGTGTTTAATAAAGTCAAAAATTGGTCATTGTTTAAATATCCACTATTGGTTGACCTATTAAATTCACTCAGTCTTCACTACATGTGTGATTTGGGCATGGACAAAAATGGATGTAAACTGGTTGGTGGAGAAATACAACACATTCTACTTGTATAGATACTAAACACTACACCACTGTTTTTTGATAATAACCTTAATCTTAATTGTGATGAAACATCAGTATGGGTGATAATACACATAAAAAAATGTACAAATATATAAAAATGTGCATTTGCTGGGTGAAAACAGCTCAACACCTTTTTTAAATTTTCTGAAGCCTTCACATTTTGATGATGAAGCAAGTCAACCAACTCTATGTCATAAACTTTATATATAACGTTATATCGCTCTATTCAGAACAACAGGACTATCAAGAGTGTAACAATTTTGCCTCATGAAATATATTTTACATATAATTTGTCAGTTTTATCCAAAATAATGTATTAAAACATCACAGTGACACAACAACACAGGCTGCAGAATTGCTCTTTTTGTCTGGGAAGTCTTGTAGGTATAAGAGGCTTCAAGGCTTCAATTCCCCATTTCAGCCTCTTTCTGACTTTGTTGTAATTTTAAGAATCATGCTGTGAGTGGAGTTAGATGCACAACATGGGTAAAGTTACACTTAAATAAACTGCTGCAAGCCAACAGAACCAGCAGCATAAATACAGTGTAAATAGTTGTATTGGGGCTTTCTCTTTGACCTCTAAGTGTGCCTTTTCCAATCTTAGGGTCGGGACTCAAAATTGGGTTGCCAGTTGACAGGGAAAAATACATAACAATGTATCTTTTTCATTTTTACTATTTAAAATAGATGAAGAGCGTTCATCTTTCTACACTGGTCTGTTCAGTTCAGTTTTGTGTCTCTTTCTTCTTGTGAAAATAGACTTGAAAATGTGATGATGTCAAGACAAAAATACAAGGAAGAGATAATAGCCTTGTGAATGTATCTATAAGGACAAGTTGGAAAGTCCATTAACTACGGTTTTCAAGACTATTTCATTATAATCTTCTTTTCATACCAGGGTTATTGATGTGCTCTTGAAAATTGAAATCACTCCATGTGTCATTGCCATGATAACCAGCGGTGGTGTTACTGTCAGACGTCAGGTTTTGTAGAAATGGTGGCAGCAGGACGCATTTCTGTCTCAGGTTTCCCATGAAGAGCTGCAGACCAATTAGAGCGAAGACACTGAGGCAAAACACAGTCAGGATCATGACGTCAGCCAGCTTCTTCACCGATTGGATGAGAGCTCCAACGATGGTCTTCAAACCTGTGGAAGGAGTGAAGCTTAAAAACTGATGACTTCGAACTAATCCCATGAACTGAAGGATGTATACATACCACACAACATAACCTTTTAAATATTATGAGCAACAAAACACTGACATACCACCTGAAAAGAGAGAGGAACTACAAACAATCACAAAGTCATGACTACAAAAACGCAGCTGTGATTGTAACACACTGTCGTTTTTCACCCATAGAGGGCCAACCCAAAGCCTTTCAGTCTGTACAGTTACAGTCCCAATAGAGCTAAAATCAAGCTAATGTTAGAGTACAGTTCAGTAGAGTTCAGTAGTGTTCCTGTGTAAACACTGACCAGGGATGACTGTGATGGTCTTTAGTGCTCGAAGAACTCTGAACGTCCTCAATGCAGAGACATTTCCTAAATCTACAAATTCTGTCAGATATCTGAAACACAGAGATCACATCACACACTTCATTATGACTTTGTCACATTCAATAAGAAAGACTAATTAGTGCGAGACTGCAGTCCATAAAAAAAGCATAAATGGGAGTGTCTACTTCTTGGATTCTAAATAAATTAACACTGTAGAGTAAGTTCATCACTGAGCTAGTAAATCGTGTGTTTGATTCAAATACTCTCCTCATCAAATGTTAGACTCTCTGTATGTTTGGTAAATCCCTCTGAGTAAAGCATTAGTAAATCTGGCCCTTAATGTGTCTATCCACTCTGTGTATAGGAGTTGTGTGTTTGTGTATTACGCCATGCTGATGACCATGAAGTCCAGCCAGTTCCATGGATCTCTGAGAAAGGTGAAGTCTCCCATACAGAAGCCTCTGGACAGGACTTTAACAGTGGCTTCAAATGTGTAGATGCCAGTGAACACATATCTGTTCAAAGATACAAACACAATTGAAGCTGAAAACAATGATGATCAAGCCCTCACATCTTTGTGCAGGTCGTTGGTGGGGGATGTGGGGGCCTATTTTGGGATTTGAATGTGGGCATATAGATGTCATTTTGGATATTTTACAAAAAAGCAAATATGAAGTCATGTGCCAAAAGTTGAAAATAGCAAAAATGAGGCAAAAATGGCATATGAAAACTAAAATGGCCGACTTTGTATCAGTTTTGCTTAAGTATGGTTTCACACAATTGTTTATGCTCATGCCTTAATAAAATACAACACAACACTACAACTGAGGTTTGTTTTAAATAAAAGTTAATAGTCAATAGGCAAAATCAGTATTTTACTGATAACAGAAGGTTTTTATGTTGAGTGTGCAGTGCCCCCCAGAGGCTGTTTGTATGCTGTGGATGTATGAACATAACGTGCATGTTTGTATGAACTCACTCGACTGTCTTGCTCCATGTTGGAGGATCACTCATCGTCATGAACACACAGTTTGTCAGAATCGTTAACATGATGAATAAACTGAATAACGTGTTGGTGTTAAGGAAGAAAACATAATTTGTCATATTCAGCGTGTTAAGGAAAAGCTACATTGTTTTTTTTTTCTTTTTAATTTACTCAGGATATGTGACTACACATGATAAAGTAAAAAGTTTTGATTTCACATAGTATCAGGCCTCAATTGGTAAACAAAAAATAATGACAAAAAATAAGCTGCTCTCATACTTTGACAAATTTGGAAAATGTAATTGGATTTATGTTTACACTGCAAAACAATATAATATGAATATTCTTAAAGGTAAAGTATGTAACATTTCTGATTTGCGCTTGTAAACATTACTGTTCAGACTCCGCCTCCTCTCCACTCAGACAGAGAGAGTGTGGTGGTCAAGCGAGCATTAGACTGAATAGGGAGAGTGAGCGGCATAGTGAGAGAAAAAAAAGCTGTGAAATAGAAAAGTAAAACATTATTTCCTTATTCTGTCACAGCCTTCATATTCTAAAAACACAAATAAACACACCACACCTTGACAAAACAAAGACAGATGCTGCTGTGTGTCAAAATGACTGACAAGATTAGTTTTCTTTTTAGAGAAAAAAAACACTTATTTCACGAAAACAATACATGTTGACTTTATTGAAATTATTTTTTTTCAGTGTAGCTCAGTCAGTATTTTAAGTGTTGAAAAGGATCACTCTGGAGATTAAAGGGTTATAAAACACAATGGCCCTCATTTTGTAGAAACCAGTGCAGGTTCAGGCACAGAAATCATCTTATGTCATGTGTCTTGCCAATGCCACCGTACAAATCATCTGGTGTTGATAAATGGGGTAGCTGAAAACAATCATCATTTATATATCACGCCCCTATTTATTCTACTCCTGCCCCTTGAGGTTTTGACATGGAGATGCAGAATATGACAAAGAAGAGAAACTTCTCTGACCTCAAAACAGACAATATAACATCCAGATGAAACAATTAACCTGAAAAGTGACATCAAAGGAAGTCAATAAACTGTAGCATGAAAAGTAATCACTGCTGTGGCCAAAAGTGTTGTCATCAACAAACTCCTGCTGAGGGTAGAATATTTATATATCTGTGACATGTAGCCTATTCTGCATATAATAGTGGGGTCAATATAACAGCTTATATCACAGTTCTTTACAAATAGGTGAGGGAAAAATGGTCAGACCTCAAACACACCACTGTGTGTTGTGGAAGAGGCCTGCCAGATCCCACCCAGATGCAGACTGAGACCAGCCAGATCCCAGCTTTAAACTGATCCAGAATGAGGTGCGTTTAACCACAGTCACCTCTGTGTTTCAGCTGGATAATGGTTAAAAACTATTTTTTCCTTCCTATATTTAGTGTGTTTGTTGAGTTTATTTCATGTAATGATCTTTCAGATAAATCAGGAGTCAGGCTCCAGTGTTCAGCCTTCAGCTACACAAATTGGTCGGCCAGAGTGCGTGTCCTCTGCCCTGTGCAGGACCACCATGACCGTGGACTCTGACAGCAGAGATTCTGGAGAAACAAACCAAGATGTATTGGTCAATGGTGGAGATTAATCACTCACGACTACCCATAAATGCTACTTAAAAGAGAGAAAGGAAAACTAGAAATCATCATCACATGAATAAAATATTTAACTACACATTATGGATTGTCAGTTTTCATTGTTGAATACTGGACAGATTTTTTTAAAACTTTTAAAACTGAGGAAGTGATGAATGAGATGCTGTCTCCTTGTGTAAGTTGTGCTGGACAGAGGTTCATCTGGCATATATATATATATATATATAAAATGTATTCTGCTGCTCCGCATGTCCACACTGACTCTAAACCTGTGTGTGCTAGCTTTGTGAGATTTGACTATTGCGTGGGAATAACCGTGCATCCAGTTTTCTGCTGTACATTCATTTGATAAATGCGTTCCATTGTGTCATTAACAACAAACAGATTGGACCAATCATAGAGCGGCACTGTGTGTCATGTGTCATAAAGGATATGAGTGGATGAGGATCTTGATGGCGAAGGTTCGAACTCGGCTGAACGGACTCAGCAGGTAACAGGCCGGCTCTGCATTAAACCGATAGATCACGTTTCCTTTACTGAGCACGATGAACGTCTGCAAGGTCAGGGGTCAGGGTCAAGGGTTACAGCAACATGAGTTGAGCATATTAACAGAGCTCAGAATAGCCAATGTGTCCTTGTTTTTTTGGGTTATACATAACACATCTGCTATATCAAACACACCGTTTCAGTCTGTCGCTACCAGCTCTTTTATGCACTCATAAAACTCACTAGAACTACTGAAATCAAAAGCCAATGTGAAAGACTCAACACTGACGGAACTATCAGACCTCAGGTAAAAACTACTAATGCTCTGTTCAAAATTATTAATTCTGACATTAAAGTTACCATCTGAAATATTGTAAGTTATTAGTCTCATATTGATCAGTGATCAGTAACAAAAACAGAGACCTTCTGTGATTGGTAGAAGGGATCCAACTCCTCCAATGGGGTGTTGAGGAGTTCACGTGGGGGGTCTCCATAGATAAATGGGAGTGGCTTCCCAGCCTCCAGGTCACTGGCTGGTTTAGGAAGATCCTCCTCTGCCAGCTGTCAATCAGAAAGACAGCCAATCAGAGAGCAGCAGAGTTTTTTTTAAATAATTCGGTTCAAACTTTCAAATGTGGCATGGGAAGAGGAAGGAAGGAAGAGCTTTGGTTACTTGTTACTGAATATTGACAGATGATCAAAATGTTTGTACCTCAATGTTCTTTTCTTTCCTCTTCTGTTGCTGTTTCTCCTCAGCTTGGTGTCGTCGTTCAATCTCCTCCAGCGAAGCTGGTGTGAAGCGTTTAAAGACCTCCGCACCAACAGGGGGCAGCAGAGGTGCCATGCTGGCATTCTGCAGCACCGCCTGAACTCCTAACACCCGCCTCCTGTGGGTCAATCAATCAGTAAATCAGTCAATCAATCAGTCTGTCAGTCAGTCCATGAGCCAGTCAGTCAGTTAACAATTCCAGACCAGACAAAACAGAATAAACACCTACAGAAGAGCAACACATTATGTGCACCTGCCTTTGTCCAACCTATTTATCCATGTAACCACAGTACACAGTTTAGTTTAGTCAAGTTCAAAGTCAGAGAAGTCCCTCTAAATGACTAAATATCCCCGAGTGTTCATCTGCTCAGACCAGGTGGAGGAATATGCCACTATGTCATCTAAGCACTCCTCACAGTTTTTAACACCAGAATGAACATCATCATTTTTCTGTGGAAAGTAGCATGAACATGTCTTATGAAGGCATGATGGTGTACTGGAAAATGATCAGGGTTGACAAAACTGATACCTCGGATACACATGGTAAAAGTTCACCTGCCAATATCCTTTCAATAGATCTAACGTAGTGACACATTTGGCTGACCCCACATGATTGACATCTATATGTGGGAGTGGGAATGCATAACTGGGTGCACTATAGTCCAAAAATATTTTCAGATTTTGGGACTGCTTCACCAGTCCTCCTGCTGATTAATGGGTTTGTGATCACTAACTTCAGTACTGGGTGTTTTTTTCTTTCTTTTTCTACTCTATAAAGGTGTGTGGAAATGAATGAGATGGTAAATACACTATGTGGCTGATATAAGCACACACAAACTGAAAAACACTGTTCAATCTATCCTCCTCAGGATGCTAAGAGGGAGTCACCACAAGACAGAGGACACGGAAGACTGAGCACAACATAAATAGTCACATCTAAAATTCACAATACTAATTATTACAATAAGTAAAAACAATAAATAAACTTTATAGAGTTAACATGAAAATTACACTTGTAAAGTTCTGTATAAAGTACTGATGGGCAGTTTTAACATACACACTTGTCTCTGGTGTCATCGCCATTGCCAGGGTTGACCCCGCCCTCGTGTTGCTATGGCAGCAGCAGCTGTTGCAAGTCATCAGTTTGACCTCTCGGGTGTAGAGTTACACACAGTGCGATGACCCAGCTCATTCCAACACATACACACAGACACACACACACACACACACACTGTTCATTCCAGTGTGTGTTCATACATGGTTTTCTTTCAGACCCTCCTCACCTCCTTCTGATAAACGCTGACCTCTTCCTACAGCTTCAGTCAGTCATTACATTCTTTGTATACAGTGTAAACCTCTTATAGACTGCTCAGGTCATACCCATCACTGTAAACACATGATTATGAACAACATGTTGACATGCTTAATCAAAATGACCTTTTACAACAACGTGATCCACATACACACATTGAATGAAGCAGCAAAAACACACTGATGCAAAAATACACTGCTGTCTGTAGGACTGTGTACACTGTTGTAATCTTCTCATCTTCTGTGACAGAGACTGTTTCCAGTCCAACTACTCACATGTCAATGAACACAAAAATAGAAAGGCTGCAGAAAAATATAAAAAAGAAGAGTAAGGTATGATACAGTGTTCCCTGGATGCTTACACAGTAAAAGTGAATGTTATGACAAAAGCATCAAAACCTGAACTTTTGTAACACCAACCATTAAACAAAGACACCAAAAGTACAAATGCATTTTCTGCAACACAAAACACTACCCACTGTTTCTGACATTAGACAGCTTGTTCAAAAATGAACACTTTTACAGTCATTACGAAAACATTTCATCTCAGAGGAAGAGAGAAAGAGAGATTTGACCAGGTGACAGATGGAGAATTATTTGTTAACATCAGGATTATATTTTCCTCGTTGTTTATCAGAGACGACAGTGTTTGTGATGTGAAAACAGAAGGCAGCTCCATAAACCATCCCTCCCATCTCTTTTACATGCTATATTTTGTTGACCATTGCAGTGTAATGTTACAGTGGCATATTGTATTGATTACTGTACTGTGATTCTGCTTTTCTTTGTGTTTTATTGTTGCTATAAAAACCTGAAATGTTTTATGTTGTGAAATGAAGCTGAATAGACCTATATTTCTGAAGCCTTTCTATTTTTCTGTGAGTAGATGAACTGGAACAATCTTTCACATAGTATAGACAACAGTGTTTAGTATAAAGTACATCGATGTGTTAATGCTGCTTCATTCAACCATTGTATGTGTGGATCATTCTGTTGTAAAATATCATTTTGATAAAGAATTGTTTTAGGTTTTGATTACAGATGTCTGTCTCAGTGTTGTGTTTCATATGTGTACAGTTTTGACACAATGAGACAAATTATGCAAGAAATCAGTAAGAACTGCAAAACAATACATTACTATAAACTCATAGGGGGGTTAGGTTAGGAAACAAGTCAAAAAATACAGCAATGCTGCAGGTGGTTTATAGATCTAATCCTTTCTTATTGCAAAAATATCACCCTGATGTCATTGGAAATACGTTTCCATCTATTGCCTATTCCATTCTTCCTCCTCTCACTTCATCCTCTACACGTTACTTTTACTGCCTCCATGTTTGTAAAGTTCTCTGAAACAACTGATCTAACCTGAGGTATGTTTGTAGCTAAGACTCGGACTGACTGGTGTTTAGTTTCAAATGTGTGCATTGCTAATTTTAAATATGTTTTACATTTTTAATACAAGTGTTTGCTCAATTATTGCAAGAGTTTACATTTTTTAACAAAGTATCCAATGTCAGAAACAGTATGTAGTGTTTTGTGTTGCAGAATTGGTTTAATAAATTGTCTGCTAACAGTGGGTTAGGGTTAAGTTAGGTAGAGGGTTAGGGTTGAATGAAATAAATAATTAAACTTCAAGCAGTGGTGACTGGGCCCTTGCACCTTTGCACATGTGAAGGGTGGGAGGCTGGGTGCAGTGAAGGGGTTTTAATGCATCATGTAGACATTGTACAAAGGAGTTAAATATAATTTCCTGTTTCAACAGTTCGAGTGGACAGCAAAAAAGAGAGTTGGATTTCCTGTTGGGTTTAGGGTATGGTTCCAGAAGTGTTGTGTTTGTTTTGTTTTCCTCTGGACCTGATACATGTGTCGACCAAATTTGGTACATCTTGGCCAAACCTCATATGTGGGCTGAATTTTTTTTAAATCTTCTAGTGGGCGCTATTGAGCCATGTTGCCACATCATAGACCAAGTTTTTGCCACTTCTGATGCATGTGCAAAGTTTTATGAGTTTTCAGGGAGGTTTAGCTCCTCAAAAATGTGATCCTTACAATTTATTATGGCCCAACTGTTCAAAAGAAGAACAGTTTGGTTTAATATAAGTAGTTGTACAGTGTATAAGACTCGGAGCATTGACTGTGCACTGTAAAAAACAGTCTGTCTGTGTCAGATCATCTGTCCGCTCAGTGACTGTGCTGGTTCCCACAAATATTAGGCTACAGTCCAGCTAAATACAGCACACACACACATACACACACACACGATCTCTGGTGTCAGACGTGTTTAAGAATAAAAAATTTATTGACAAATGTCCTCAGGTCACATGTGGTGTTGTAAGACCAGACCAGATACACAGCAGGACATTACAGAAAACAAGTTTTACAAACAGTTAAACAAGAATATGAATTTACACATTTAGACACTGCTGTGTTCTCTGTTGGTCCTGTTGTTACAGATGACCTGTTTTAGATTTAAATGTTATTGCAGAGGATGTGTCTGAAATTTTGTCCGGACAGAAACAACTTCTACAAAAATTCAAAACTAGAAATGAGTCTCAGATTCAACAATAAGTATGCAAATAAATTAGAAATACTTGCTCATAGATGTATTGAATTAAAAAAAAAGTATGTTTTGAAATCAAAAATCTATTGTAAACAAATTGAAGGTGAACATTTATGTCCATGTTGACAAACTATCTGAACTATAATGTCTCACATGGTTAATTCACTATAACGTACATTTACACACAATAAAATGAAAAGTAGCAGAGTAAGTATAAGACTGCTTGTAGGGTATAATCGCAACATTCACTAAATTTACCAAGACAACAGTTAAACATTAAACTCAGCTTGTATTCAAATTAGAACAAACACATTAAAAAACAGATACAATAGAAGAGATTTTACTAAAAGTGGAAATTAAAAATAAAACCATGTCCAGTTTTCTGCATGTAAATAATAAATTTAATTCCTAATATCCCCACGAATCATTATGTGTGAAAAAATGATTCTGTACAATTCAAACTGCCCGGCAAAATAAAAGCTACAAAATACTCAAAAAATAATTGAATATGTATTTTAAATTAATTTAATTGAAACACTGCTCCTCTCGGAAATGAGTCAAGTTATTGTTTGCATTTTAAGTTGGAAGTTTTACATAAAATAACAATGATTAAAATGTTAAATAAATCTAATTATTTAGTGAAATCCCTCCAGCTGTGATCTGAAATAAACCCAGAATCCTGTTTTTTATTAACGACACCATGAATTCAATAATGTGACATTAAACAGCATCTAATAAAAAATCTAAATGATTCAGAATGATTTATACATTTCAACATAATTTCAATGAATCTGCAATGCATTCATGTTACATCAAAAATATTCATATAATGTGACTCTGGCAAACATGACGTAATCTTTCACTGATCAGTGTCTGATGTGTATAATGGCGTCTGAATTGTTTTATATATTTTACATTCAAACAGATTTTATCCTGCGGTGCAGCAGGTTTTTCATGCTCCCAGATTCGTCTATACTTCTAAACCCTAACCCTGATCAGATTTTTTTTTAAAAAAGAGAAAAAGAGTCCAAAGATTTAATAGATTTATTAGAGATTTAATTTTAGATCTTTGACTCAGCTCTCTCTACACTCTTTCCTTTGTGTTGACGAAAACATCCATCTGTGTTTGTTTAGACTCATACTAGTTTCAGAAAAACATTCAATTCATTTGTTTAATGAACAACAATATTTTTTAAAATGTCCAATCTAGTGTTGTCAGTCTGTTTTAGTCTCTGCTCCTCTTTTACAAATCAACCCTCACAAAAATTATTCTAAAATGGACTATTTATTAGCTAATAACTCAATTAACTGTGAAATAGTTAGATCGTAGATAAATAGTAATGTCAGATCACAGCCTGGTTAGTTTCAATCTATTACATGTAGAAGAAAAACAATTTTAGAGGTCCGAAATTGTGGCTGGTTCAGTAGAGTTTTATTCACTGCACAGTGGAGATGAGAGAAGCCCAGCGTGGCTGTGTGACTGCGATGTTCTCTGTCTACCAGAGTGATTTTCTGGCAGGGTTATATACACTTACAGTGGGAACAATATGTATGGTCAGATGTTAAGTCAAACCTTTGAAGTTCATAAGAACAACAATGAGAGGTAAATCCTAATCTAAACAAACAAGGCTCAATAACTGCAAAAGGCTCAACAAAAGGTCTTTCATGTACAAATTCAAAATAGTTTCTTACATGAGGCATGCATCTTGGCAACTACAGCTTTAACAACTGAACTAAAATGATTTACTTCCACACATGAAATAGCACCATCCGCTCAAGAACATGGCAGTTCAACACCTTGCTTGTAGCAGACAAAGATTTCAACACATTCTTCTCCAGAGGGTGGGCCTCCTTTATTGAACTGAATGACTCCCCAGTAACTTCAACATCAATTTCTTTTATTGGCCAGTGGTACATACTGTACCGTGTAGGGGTTTGTCCTCTCATGATGGTTCCACCTGCTCTTCTTCCTCATCAGGCTTCTGTTGCACGAGGTATTCACTAAGCAACTCATCACTCATGGCCATCTTCCTCATGTACTCATGAATCTTTGTTGTTTCATCCTGGAGAATGGCTCTGACACTCACTAGTCTTTGGCCTCCCTCCTTCCGCTTTGTGTACAGTCTCACTAAGCGGAAGGAGTGAGACTATGTACACTCTCAGGGTGCTGGACTTGGGGTCACATACTCCATGCATTGTGAGGAGCTTCTTTGTCTTGCTATCAGTGGCCTCTATCTCCTCTTTTGGTCATCTTATTATATCAGCAGGGTATCTGATGACTGGCAGGTCATAGGTATTGATAGCCCTGGACCTTGTTCTTCCCATTCAGCTGACTTTTCAGGACTTCCTGTACTTCTGTGTAGGTATTTGGCTGTGGCTGATTTCCTAGCAGTCTCTTCAAGGTTCTCATTTGCTTGTGGGACACCAAGGTACTTGTAGCTGTCCTCAACATCTACTATGTTGCTTTCTGGTAGTCTAATCCCTTCAGTTCTGACCACCTTCCCTCTCTTAGATAACATCCAACCACACTTATTAATTAATCAAATTAAATTAAATTTTATTTAAATAGCACAATATCACAAATCAGAGATTTGCCTCAAAGGGCTTTACAATCTGTACAATATACAACACCCTCTGTCCTTAGACCCTTGGTTCCAGTGAGGAAAAACTGCCCAAAAAAAACATTTATCGAGAAAAAATGGTAGAAACCTCAGGAAGAGATATATGTATATATATGTATATATATGTATATACATGTATATATATACATATATATATACATGTATATATATGTATATACATGTATATATATATATATGTATATATATGTATATACGTATATACATGTATATACATATATACACGTATATACGTATATACGTA
>JAPQRN010021903.1:0-25673 GCA_037367275.1 Coranthus polyacanthus | reverse complement strand
ATTTTTTTTGAAAGAAGTATTGATTTTTGAGGAATTTCACACGTTTGGTTGTTTGGTTCTTTATCAGTGTAACTGTGTCCCTTAGATTTGTTGTCCTGATAAGTACATGTCAGTCTTTACTCATGTATAAATTATCAAGAATGAAATACAACAGAAGAGGCAGAGGCACAAATCACGAGAAACAACTCCACCTCGGTGCTTACAGTAAGCTTACAATTGAAGTAATAACTTAAAATAAAGCAAATATTAGCATATTACATAGTGTGTGATGGTAGTATGCAGTCCAAATATTGCAAAATTGATCAAATTTCTACTTAACAAAATGACCTAGGCTTTTGTCTGCTAATGTACCGACGGGAGTCAGTATATGTCCGGGATTGAGGCATGTGTAATTTAATAAATGAATTCAAGACCGAATTCAAAAGGTCACCCAGGAGGTAATGGATTATGTAAGCTTTGATCAATTAATTGTTAAAGCTTTTACTGCCTTGTGCAGGTCCAAATGGTCATGTGGTCCTAACTTCTGGGTCAAATTAATACATGCTGTGTGCTTGTCAGCAGCTGTCACTCGGTTATCGTCCCCTGAATCTCAGTTCAGAAATGGAGGCCTGTCTTGGCCAGCATTGGCTTTAATTGAAATTGATTTTGTCTCCAGTAACGGAAGCTGTAATAGATAGGCAGTGTCGCATAGCTGCCTGCAAATCTCCGATTGCATCCTAATGGTCTTTGAAGGCTTATAAGTTCAAAATTGTCCAAAACAACGCTCCTCTCTTTTGTTAACTGGCTCTTATGACTGAGAGTGTAGGCAGGAAAGTACACACAGATGCATATTAAAGCAGAGTGTACCAAATACTTCCTCTGTGAAGTTACAAGTATTGCATAATATATTTCTATCCATCTCATTTATATCGTTTGTTTGTCTCATTTACTGTATAAACATCTTATGAAGCCATTATTTTAGCATTAACTCTCTCATTTCACTTCTATTTTTTTCCCTTTTTATTACCTTCTTCTCTGTGTCTCAGTGTGTTTATTCACCATTTGTGTAGGAGTTTCTCTGTGGAAAATTGCCTGTTTTTTTTGTTTTTTTTCCCTCTAAGTGGGAATGTAGTGACGAGGCGTTGAAGTGCGTGGAGGCTTGTCCTTCAGTGTTAGGCCTTGGTTGACCAAGCGCAATTGTCCGGGCTGTTTGTGTACACCTCTAATTAAATTGAAAGAGACCGATTGAACCCCTGAACTGCTTTGTATTGAGTCAGATGCGGAGGTGAGTGTATTTATCACTTTTCCAGACGTGCTGAAAATGAAAGGACACTTGCTCTCTCCCTCTTACGCCTCGTATTAAACCCCCCGAGGCTGGTCGAAACTGCAAATATCAATACTACGGGTGCCGCCGCTGAAGCTGTGCCACCATCGATGGTTTCACCCTGACACGTCAGCGAGCTCAACACAAAACCACTCTTTCTTTATCGCTAGAGGTCTCGTCAGACCTAATCTCATACACGGCCCTGAACTATGGTCTAGTCTACTAATGAACTAGTCCTCATAGCGGTCAAACATTTTGTTTTCTGCCTCGTATGAGAGGCTTTGAATAGAGTAACAAAAAGGCTGTTTTCTTCCTCTCAGTTTGTCTTTCCCAGGCAGGGAAGAAACAAGCATCAACGTCACAGTGTTCTATTAATGGACATGCCTAGGATGCCATGTAATCAAGAAAACCACTTAAAATAGACGTTTATTTATTTATTTTCAGAAGAACGTTTCTTCGCTCCAAGTGGGACTGGTCTGAGTGAAGCATGCAAAAGAGGACTGAGATAAATTGTGTTATTTTGACAGTTAATACAGTCGTCAGAAAGAGAAGGGAAAAAAAAACACAGATTTGATGCCATCTCCTGAAAATGTTATCACTGTTTGATGGCTTGTTAGCTTAACAGTAGAGTTCCTTTCCTTATGACATTTTTCCTCATCTTTTTGGCTTTTCTTTCACAGCGAATGAGATGAGGCAGAATTAAAGAGTAGTACATCTCACTGCTGTGGTATCTGGCTCAGTAACGGACCACAAGTTCACTAGCCTCCTCTAATCTTGTGTGTAAGATCCCTTTGACTGTTTAGTTTTCTCTATGAACATACATATATCTATAAGTCAAAGCCGCATGTCACGCACAAAATAAAATGGGAAGACTGGGTTTCCTATCCCTGTTTGAAAATGTACACCTGCAAAACATTGAAGTGTATAAGAAAAATAGGCTATGTTCGATAAAAATGCAGCCTGTTTCTTCTGTAGCTGTGCTGTGTTTGCCAGTGTGGCTTTACGGAAGAAATGGGTCACGTAACGCAACTTCAGACTGTATCCATATAAAGGGTATTGTATCAATAAAAAACACATGAGGTGATATCACCGAATAATGAAATCTTTTTGAGCGTTACGGAGGATTCACTATTTGAATATGCTTTTTTCTACATAAGATAAAACAGCATTCAAAAGAAGTTTTCGTCACTAAAACTATACGCTGTACATGTGAAATATCAATAAACAGCAATAAGGAAAAAGCAGCACTTTTGAGGGTGTCAGTATGCATTATTAGTTACAAAATAAAAATAATTTGAAATACAATATAACAGTAGTTAGGCAATTGAGTTTTGAATTTGGAGTTTTTGTTCAGCAATAAAAGTTCCCGTAAAATTGCCATTTAGGCATTTTTCACGAGAAAGAAAAAACTTGATTAATCGGATTAATTCGATAAATTGCCCAGTTCTGCTATTTAGCCTGTATTTTTCAGACAAGACCTCCATTTTAGTTTCTTATTCTTGGTGTTGAAAAGCTCTTGGTTGATATTCAGGAATAAGTGTTTTCACTTAAAACCAAGATGTTACTTAAACTGTGTTTCTTCATACATGTGTTTTTTTGCAACATCTGTATAGGATTATAAATTACAGTTAGTTTTATGCCTTCCACCCCTGTCTCCTATAGGCTCTGTTTATCATCCCTGAACAAACACGAGTTAATTATTGAAAGACTAATTAGCCATGCTAAGTAGCGAGCTGTTAAAATCTCTGAAAGTGCAGTTGAATGCATAGACTCGGACACCAATACTCACACCTCCAAATAATTTTGTATGTACTTTTCCCTTGTGCAGCTATAAGAGGCTTATGTGTTGGCCAAACATTGATTTGATATTCTCCACTGACACGTGCATGCTGTGATGGTCATGCTTGTAATCCTGTTGGCTAAATATGCTTAGCTGTGAAAGCAGATTAAGACATGGCTGTGTTTTCTTGGCCAGATATTCCCAGTGGCCTGAGTGATCTAAGAGCTTTGAAACATCTGTCCAGTGTTGTTGTGTTTAAGCATGACCTCGGGCTTGGGTTAAATCAATGCACCGTGTAGGTTCCTGCAGACTTAAGAAATTTAAACAGTGCTCATTTTTCACGTGATTACGATGAGACCGTTTTAGTAGATACTCTAACACCGTTATTTTGTCTTTGTAGGTGAAATCTTTTACAACATTAACTGAAATCAGTAAAGAGAGAGAGTAAAGAAAGTAAAGAGCACTGTGGGTCTACACATGTATGTGGGTAATATACTAGTGAAGCAATGATGCTATACAATGACATGATGTGTGAAATGATGTGGTAGTAAATGAAAATGCATTCTTTTTAAGTATTTTTAAGATTTTACATAACTACTTAAATTTAGCAAGCTTCTCAGTAAAGTTGCCCTGTGGTGTTTATTTTTGTGTAAATAAACAAGTCAAATTATCATTTAGTTTTACTCATGTATCCTTGGTATCTAGTAATCATGCTGAATGCATTTCCTTCATCATAAAATACTTGTAAAGCAGATGTCTGAACTTGTGTATTGTTTACATTCACACATTACATTGTTTACTAAGTAGGAGGTTTCTCCATTGTGTGTGTTTACACATTACTGCCAACAGCTGTCAATCATAACAGTGGAATGTGAACAGCCCTCATGGTTGAGTAAATGTTGATGAATCTCTGTGTGCATGCAACATGCAACCACGATGGACGCATAATAGCATAGCATAGAATTTCTACAGCCTGAAAACACAGCCAAGAGTACATGCAGAAATCTTGTTTCCTCCCAGACTGCTTGAATTACAAAATGCTTGAAGGCATTCATGGAATTTTTGCCCAGTGATGCCAAAAAACTACTGCGCACCGAAGCTTTAATTGTTGGCACTTTTTATGTTGTAAATGAAAGTCCTTTTTTTATTTCACAAATAATTAATAGAAAAAAAAAATCATTAGATTAATAGACTGATCAAAAACTTAAAAAGATATATTAATCGGTATCATATTCATTACCTACATTCAGCATTCACTGTAGCAGGAAATTACAAAGCCTTCACAGTCCGACTTTATTATCTGGAAGAACATTACGTGCTTTGTCCAAAGCTAAACTATAAACAAGAATTGTTTGTAGTTTGCATAATGTATAACGTATGATGCTGCACTTATTGCAAACTGTTCAGTGTACTTAAGACCTTCAAGTCAAGGGAGTATAACAGCTGTCTTTTATCTCCTTCAAATGCTTTGTCAAACAGTTTTCTGTGACCAAGTTTTATCAGTGTCTATAGGCTGCTAAGGGCTTCACTGTCAGGCAGACAAGGTGAGAGAAGCATGTCTGGTGCAGGCAGCATAAGGCGGAGGAGGGGCAGTGGATTGAAAGAGGGCAAAGCTCTGGCAGCGGGCACCACAGCCTGGCACATGAGAGGCCAAGCAGCCAAGTGGAAAAGGGCAGTCTGGTGAATCTGGGACTTCACCGGGCAATCAAATACAGAGGATTGATTAGAGAAGGCACCGGCACAAATAGGTAAGAAGCATTTGGTGAAATTGTGTAAGGAGAATGCTTTTAAACAAAATGAGGCAGAAATAATAAAAGTGGAACAAAAGAAAATTGGTTGTGAATGCAAGAATGGTCATGGCCTTATTAGTGCGAAAACACATACATCTACATACAAAACTGGAAGGGACCGCAGCGCAGACCTCCGGCAAGGCCAATAGTGCACTCTTCTTCTAGTACCACAACATTATTAAAACACAAACAAACCACACATTATGACCTCTGTTTTCCTCATTTTTGTCCATCGGTGCCACTGGTTAATGTAACTGACTGTTACCATAGTAACAAAGCTCTAATTCGTCAGTGACGCCAATTGGTTAGTGGGTTTTTTTTTTTAGTCACCATTCTAAGTTAGCTTGGGGCTATTTAATGTTAAAGACAGTGAAAAACAATTCAAGCCTCCCCCTTTTTATGTTTGTGCTTCAGAACTTAAGGTGTTCATCCTTGGCCAATGCCCTACCTTTCTGTTTCATGAAAACCGGTGCTGCAGGTTTTGCATAATCCTGCTGACAGACGGACAGATGAATGGGAGTGATGACATAGCCTCCCGGGCGGAGGTAGTGGCCCCTAAAACGACCCCGGTGAAAGTCAACACATATGCAATTAAGCTTATTTACCAATGGTCCAATCATGACTAACTATTTTTATATCAAAAACGTAGGTGCAGCTGAACTCCCATTGCTCCCCAGACTAAAAGCGGATCATACTGTGCTCGGTGTAAGGACCGTCAATAGATATCCGATTATTCCCAAATCTAGATGGCAAACTGGGACTGAAAGTCAAATGCTAATGTTTCATTTTGTCAGATCACATCAAACATGGTCAGAGCCAACAAGACTCATTGGCATCTGAAAAATCCCTCAACCCCTACTTTTGTTTCATTAAAGATCAGCCCATAAATATGGGCTGTCAGCAGGAGGCCATAACCACACACGCAAAGCAAACATTACAGCAAATGCATGCTGTGTTATTTACACATGCAACACAAAGATGAAACAGCAAGTAAGAAAGAGAGAGTGAGAAAAAGAGAGAGAAACAGAGAAAACAAGACTGGCAGACCTACCGCTTGCTATATTGGACAGGAGTGATGTTGCCATAGCAACCAGCATCCCTCAAATGGTATTTGGAGCAGTGAGTGGAATTACTGCAGAGGATTTGATGTTCAGTACACATCTGGGGTCAGCTAATATGGCGCTACAATCAGCTACTCCGTGCCTGCCCCACAGTGTAGTTGAAATCCCTTGTTTGGGACACTGGCATCCGAGCCACCGGCGTTTAAAATCTTGCCAGAGTGCCAGATTACCAGACAATTCTCTTCATCCTCACAGATGTTTGTTGTGCCACGTACAGTGTTGGATTGGCCGATCTAAGCAGTGTATGTGTTGCGCTTGTTTTAAAAGCACCTTTTATTGGCTTTGTGGTGAGCTTTTTTTCTACTAGTTTGAAAGATGCAAGGTTCAAGGTCAGATCCTTTTATCAGTGAAATCAAAGAACAGTAATACAGTAAGCTTGTTTAGTGTTTAGCTTGATGGAATATGCCACGGAGGGCATTCTCAGACTTGATGAGATAAAGCATATCCATTGATTTGCAACAGAAAAGAAGAAAGGCTAACTTAATGGTAGCCTTTGCAATGTGTGCCTGGGGTTGTATTTCAGTGAAGGAGACAATAAACAGATGTGTAAATGAGCCTTATGAAAAGATCACCAGTGGGATCCCACACAAAAATTCCCTCCAAACTGTAGATGATGAGTTTTGAAAGGTCTGATTTGTAACACAATGTGTGCTCTGCTATTTGTGTTTCTCTATTCTCACTCACCCGATATTTTCATTCTTTTCTTCACACGGAGTGTAAGTTGTTCAGGTTAGTGATATTCCATGTTATTTCCATCATCAGCAAATTGAAAAAGACCAAAGCTTTAAATTTGAAAGTTACATTCATACTGGCAAGCTTTACCTCCAACTGATAGAGCTTATTTTTATGTGTCACATGCCGCTTTTCCACGGTATCAGCTCGACTTGGCATGGCTTTTTTGGCATTTCCACTGCGTGAGAGCAGGTACCACCAGGTCCTATCAGGTACTATTTCTAGTATCACCTTCGCAGAGGTTCCAAGCGAGCTGAGGCGATACTAAACGGGACGTAAAATCATGCAGATCACAGACTGGTCGATCCAGAATCGTTTCTGCGTCAATGCGTATGTGTGTCATCATGTCACGACGCAGGACATAAGCCAAGCTAGCTGGAAATCTCTGAAAGCATTGGAGCAGATTTTCAAGTATGCTGTATCTTGATAAATCAACCACAGATCTGAAGTCTAAACAACTATATTCTCACCCGACAAAATCTTAATATAATGTTTTATTTCAGAAATTATAACTTGCAATTTTAAGTTTCATCCTCCTCCATTGTTGCATCACTGTATAGCATGCATAGCTGCAGTCGCGCTCAAGAGGATGTCACAATCGTTTACACTGTGTCGCTATGACAGCCAGTGGCACTGAGGGAGTACTATACCTGCAGTGGAAATGCAGCGTGCTGGTGCCAAAAGCAAGTCAAGTCGAGTCAAGTCGAGGCGAGTTGGAGCTGATACCGTCAGTGGAAAAGCGGCGATAGCCCCTTCTGTTATAGAAAAACAAATGAAATACATACTCTAACTGCTCCATTGCACAGGATAACAGTGACTGTAAACCGGTACTTAGTAATACTTAATAATATAGTCCTTGTACTCCAAGATACAGGTATATTGTTGTAGGCAGTCGTTTCCTCCTATGTATCCGTCTGTGAATAATTACCAAAAGACTGAAAAATCAGATTAAATAGTTATTTTAGGGTTAGGGTACAGAATGTAAGTTTAGTTAAGTCACAAACAAAATAAACACCCATTTTGAAAAAACTAAGTATTTTGAAACCACACACTTCCTGCTGTGCCCTCTGCCCACAAAAGCATCTACAGAGCTGTTAGCATCCTCTTGAAGGCTTTGTGGTTTTGATAAACAAGCTTCCTATATTTGTGTAATGATGTTTTTCTGTGCAGGGCATGCTCCACTTAACAGAGCTTCAAATAAATAGCTTTTTTAAATTTGAAATCAGACATTCTTCCATCTCTGTGTCTCCCTCCTTTATTCAGCGGTTTAAACTTTTCACTTTGACTCCTTTCATTCTTTCTACTTGAGTTGATAAATCTGCTAAAAGGGTTCAGTGTCACGCCAGCATTGTCATTTAAATATTTGAATGTTGGTTTTACCTCCAGTGGGAAAATAGGATGGGAAGCACTTTGAGTCCATTTATAGCCTGTGGTTGTAGATCTGCACCACTGAAACATCCTTCACCACACACTTTTCCTCCCCCTTTCACATATACCCTCATGTGTGTACTGTACTTAAGTGTCCATGCACAAATATACAGTAGACAGACATCCCACTTTTAAGTCTGTAAGTCACTGTGTGCTGGAAAATGAAGAAGATAAAGAAGAATAATACAAGAAACAGATGATGATGTTTGATGTTTGATGTCACCCTTGACTACTGGCTGTTAATTCAATGCGGATACTGAATTACTGGTGTTTCTGTCCTTGTTGTCTGTGCTAACAGCTGTTGGACAGTTACATTTTGCATTTTCTAATTAACGCTGCTGATTAGATTCAAGGCAGGAGAGCAGTTATTTGAGTAATTTGCGATCATTCCTGTGTCCAGCTGCGTTAATAGCCCCCTGATCATGTGATTTGTGTTTCAGGCACGTTACAATGTTCCATGTTTGCTCCAAGCTCCGACCCCCAAAATCATAGTTGCGCACTTTGATGACGTTATGTGAGTTTGTTGTGTGGATCAGTCCTAGACGCTGTTTTTTTTTCTTCTTTTTTATTTTCACAGCACACAGACCGCTCGCAGACCATGAGGAGATTTTGCTGAATTTGACAAAAAGTCTATTGGATTAGAGTGTCTTACTCCACCTTCAAAACCTACCTAAAATCAATGTAACCATAAGAGGATTCTGTCCATCTTCAAATGGTTTATAATCTCAGTCAAGACATTTTTTTTCAGAGAACCAGTTGAGCGCAACATACACTCAGCTTCCTTTTTTTCTGACTGGTTTTATTTAAGATGAACATGCACCGCTACTATAGATATGTATAGACTCAGCAAAAGGTCTCCACCCTTCAGAGTTACATTGACAGTTAGTAAATCTGTGGGATTGTCAATCAAACAACAAACATTGTGATTTGTCTACCTTTTCACCGAGACAAATTCATCATTGTTTTGTTGTGTTATGGAGAGACAGGGTGATTAGTTTAGAACTGAGTGGCTGCAACATCTCCCCCACCATTTTTGTTAACTGAACAGAGTAAACAAACTCATTCAGCAACATAATGCTTGTGGCAATCAATTTTCCATGAGTAAGGCTCAAACAATGCGCTGCTGCTAGTATTCAACAAGGAACTCTGGCTGAAACACACTATCATTGTTGACTTTGACTTGAATGGATTACGTTTCCATTTTTCTTGAGTAATGTGTTTGACTGTGCATTGAATTAGTGGAGTGTGTCCAATCTGAGATCCCAAGCTGCCATTCCAGACACATTCATTTATTGAGGAAAGGTTGGAGTCAGGGTTGGGCGATGTGGTCAAAATCTTCAATCGTGGTATATGGAATTTTGCATACTAACAGTATATAGATCACAGTCCAATTTAGAAATGGTTTAAAATAAATTAGATTGTTTTCTTCTTTTATTTGGAATTTCCAAACGAATAAAAACATGTGAGATAAAAACAACAGACTCAAAACAGTTAAGATAGTAAAAAAAGTAAAAAAAAAAACAGTTAAAAAAAAAAAAAAAAAGCTTCAAGTTTCCAAATGAGAACAATAACACTGCTAGGGCCGTATTGTTTTTTTCTGATGGCCATTGTCGTTTTTCAGTTGTTCCCAATGAGGAGTGTGTATATGGCCACCTAGAGAAAAAGTGCTGCACCCAATGTCTTTGTTCAGAGCGCATTGTCTTTTTTTTGTGTGCCCACTCCAACACTTCTCTATGAAATCCTCTGAAATTTTCAGAAAGCCCTGGTGTCGACTGGTGCTCTTTTTCAGACAGCCAGTAAAACTGAGCAGTATTTGTCACCCTGGTAACAAGTAAAACGGAGGACAAGCTTGTTCCATCTGTATCTGCCTATCAGGAGCTTAAAAATGGTGATGTGTCAACAGAGACAGAAACGCTGATTTGTAAGATCGCACCCCAAATGTTGCAGGTGACTGTTGTGTTTTTGTCACCCTACACGTTGTAAGCTAGTCTGTTGTACAGTTGCAGTCAGAGCTCTGATATGTTGCCACAGAAACAAAACTGCTTCATCCTTTTGGGCACAGGTGCCTCAAAATCAGCTATAGTGTGCAAATGTCAGGTACCTCCAGCTTCAACATAAATGAGGCCAACATTTTGAAGTTTTACTGGTTTTAACGTGCTCAGTGCTGCCAAAATCATGTTACCTTGCAAGGCAGCTTGATCTCCATAAGATCATGAAATTATGTGGGATCACGCTGGAATCCAGCCCTGATATGCTACCAAGGGGCAACACTGCATCTTGAAAGTGAAGTCAAGTGAAGTGGAGGTATGTTAAAGTGTAATAACGCTGGCAGCCCCTAGATACGGGCTCCCATAGACTTACATTGGACTTCTCTCAATTCAATACATTTTTTCCAGCAGTCATTCTGTTCTCATTTGTGGAGCCTCTAATAAGTATACTGCTTGTGAGTTCTTGATCGATTAATAAGGTTTAGCATTAGCTTACTCATAACCCTCGTCTCTCCGAACTCTGCCCTTTTGCCCAAATATGGTCACTTTTGGCTCAAAAAAGCCAAGACACCGACAGCCAAAACACAAACTCAAGGCTTCAAAACTCCAAAAACTAATGGGTGATGTCACGGTGGCCCTGTCCACTTCGTATATACAGTCTGTGTTTGCTACATAGCCTGCGGGGACACATTTCTCCATCTTCTCTGCTGGTGGACACATTTCTACTGTCATATTACCTTAAGCGTAGTTGTAGGTAAGTAAAACTCTGGGGCTGGGTTTGATGGAGAAAATGCTGAACAACACAAGAGCATCAAAGTATAGATGTAACCCTGGTAAAAAAAAATCACATTATTGTTTTGGTTGTAATGTAAAAGAGTGTCGACAAAACAATGGTATCACCTTAATTAATATTTTCTTGTGTGGAACATCCTGGATTATGTCTGGTGATATTAGGTACAACACATCAGGGAACTGCAAGCTGTTTATTCACCGAAAATGAAATTTAAAAGGACGCTGCCTGTTTAAATTTTAGAACAAAATGTACCTGTATTGATGCACTGTACAAAGTGTCAAAGACAGATCCACAGGGATCTATGTTATACAATGAATTTCTCCCCGTGCGTGAATATTTGATAGAGAGAAAGAGCTTACTGCATATCCCCATGTCTCTGTGGATGTAGTGGGGATAAAAGCCTCACATTTCTCCTCTCACTTCTCCGAGACCCAAATGGTTTTGTACAGTTACACTCCCTGTTCTGTGGTCTCACATGAGTTATTGCATGTTCTGACTTGCCCTCAAATATTGACATTTTTAATATAAACAAGTCTGAAAAAATAAGACTTAAGATCATTTGTCATTGTCATTAGAGAGACTCGATGGGTTATGAGAAAGCAGAATTCTTGTAATTAATTTTATTATTATCAAAGTGCACCAGTGCTCCCTCCTCTTCACACTCCTCTCCTCCTCCCTCCTCCTTTGTGTATTATTCATCATAGAGGACTCCTGCCCTGCTTCCCCAGGCTATTTTTACCCAGCATGCCCGTCACATTAACAGAGAGCCCCAATCCCCTGCTGCTCCCAACAGCAAGCCTCTCTCCATCTGGATCATGGATTACATCCCTCTTTTTCTACCCTTTCTCCCACTCTTGGTACCTCTGAGCTCTTTCCTCTCCTCTTCATCTCTCTTTTTTTTTATCCCCACTTCTGTTTCTTCACCACTCTACTAACCCTCCTGCTCTTAACTCCTATCCTCTTCCTTATGCCTTTCAATCATTCATATTAGTGTTGCTAGTCCCGCGGGAATACTCACTACACATCTCTCAAGAATACAGTCATCGCCTGCTGAGTTTGTGTAACAGCGTGGCTGACATACACAGCTGCACACAGTGTGTCAGTCACGATTTGAACCACGCATTTTCATTGTTTTAACGTGAAATCCTGCAATGTTTACATTTCAAGTCGACGCGGATGGGCTGTAATTTGTCAGACTGTAAATTAGCATACAAACCTAACAAGATGTCCAGGCAGATGTAGAAGTTGATCCGTGATAGTGTGAAAACGCCACAGTATGTTTTTGCAATGTATTTCATTAAGAGACAGACATTACAGCTTTGCGGCTTGATTATAGCAATATTAAAAGCAGATTTATAAACCTTATTTAAAGCTTATTTTTAAACATGGTTAGGCTCCCTCTCTACTTAATTTGAATGACAACACCAGCGGTCTGGCGCAATCAGTACACAGGCCTCAGTAAACTGTCTCATTGCAATGAGCAAAACCTCGTATGGACAATCGGCTTTATCTGTTAAAAAAACAACACAATTGTAATAGAAGTGTTCAATTATGGCTGTGTATTACCTGTTTGAAATTTGTACCTGTATTATTTTTGATTTTTTCTTTTTTTTTTTTTTTGTCCTTTTAAAATCAAAAATAAAAAAGCCCCCCGTGGACAGTTGACGTAAATTAGCATTTCACTACAAGAACTTCAGTAACAGCGTCAGTGTGTGATTTTTTTTTTTTTTTTTTTTTTTTTTTGTGTCATTGGGCAAAAAGTGAAATATCTTTCAGAATATTGTAATTCGAGTGGTATGGAGGAAACAAGACTTCTTCAACTTCCCTGTACTGTGTTTTTGGGCTGTAGAAAAGCTATCCCGTGACGGAAGATTTTGTCCACTATGTACTGTAACGTTTTGAAGGAGAAAAGCTTTATTTGAGCACAACAACGACCCATACCGTTGCTGGATGCAGAGGCTTGAAGCGGAGCTTAGCATGTCACCTCATGTGAACCCAATCCAGCACTTGTGGGACATCCTGAAACACAAGGTGGAGGAACTTCAGGTGTCCAACATCAGGCACATGTCATTCTAAGTGACAGTGCTATAAGGGTGTATTGACTTTTGTGTTTTCAGAAAACTAAATTATATTTTTGTTTTGTGCGATTACAGTTTTGTTTGTACCAGTAAATCAGAGAATGTCTGCTGTATATAATACATTTCATACCAGTGCCTCTAATGCATCTGCTTGTTAGTTAATGAAATAGTTAGTGAAATAATTTCAAAAGTACAAAGGGTGTACTTTATACTTTATATAAGACAGCCGAATGGGATGTTCTGATTCAGGTGTTTTCTCTCAGTTATTTAGGTGTGTGTGACAGGTGGAAATACTGAACGCCAGTATAGTAAAGAACATTCAAACATGAGTTTGCATTGACGTATAAAAGAAAAACATCAGTCATCTTTTGCAAAAATAGTCATGTTTTATCTCCAGGTAATATCCTCGCTTCTTTTTATGTGAGTAGAATTTTGAGATTCCCTTGTTTATCTGCATGACTCTTTCCAGCATGTCAACGCATGAACAAAAATTTACATGTACTGATTTCAATTAGAAAAGCACATTTTTTCCAAAGACAAAAACAAAACAACACTAGTTGGTGTTCAGAAAACACTGGATTTATGCAGCAACAGTGACAGTCTTTTAGGATATTTTTACATAAAAACAATCCTAGGGCACAATGCCATTTAATTTTCCAATGAGTTCTCTATCCCTCATCAAATAAACGGGGCCATCTCTGAGAGCGAGGGCTGGCTCATTTCTACTGCTTATGCTTCAGTCTTGGAGAACATTTAAAAGACAATAATGCACTCTCTCTGCAGAGTCCTTCCCTGTTGCAACACTTTTATTTCCCATTCAAGTCCATTCCCCCTAAAGGTAGCGAAGTGAATATTTTATAAGACCCACAAGGTGACATCATCTCTAGGTTGTACATGTCCATAAAAGCTCAAAATGCTTCTGCAAGCCTCTGCAAAACATTAACACTACCAAGTTGTTTCTCTCCATTTTGTGACTGTAGTCAACAGTACGCTCCACACACTACAGCACTTTTAAGATTAAATGAGGTTTAACATATTGTGCGTACGTAGCGAAATTGTGGTTGTCACAAAATTGCCTTCAGAAAAATAAGGTGTTCTTTTTTTTTTTCAACAGAAAATAGCCGCGTCGTGCACATCCACAGGCCTGTCGTTAGCGCCTGCACAGTTGTCATTGATCTTGGAATACGTTGTGTATTCTCTGGAGATCATGTGAACTCCAGCCCTAAGAAGAAACTGACATGACCCTTAATCTATTGTTAATCAGTTAGACCATTGGTAGTCATGTGCACGCCCCAAAACCTCAGTGGAATAGGTGCTGGATACAGATCAATAAGTAAAATCCAACAGAGTAAACACTAGATTCATACCTCCTTTTTTTACCAGCAGCGTTTTGACCCAAAGGTCTGCCTCAAGCAAATACCCACAAATGAGAACTGAGTGAGTTTAGAATGTAAATCTATATGCATATGTGTATATATACAAGCATGTATGGGTGTGTAATTATGCATGTTTATACAATATCTTATATATATATGTATGTGTTGCTCTTGTGACCACAGATAGTTTTGACTGGATTTGAAATGTTTGAAGTATATCAGACAATTAGGATGATCATCCTGTTATATATGTTACTCAGATCCACCAAGGAAAAGGCCCACCAATTATGTTGTGGTCAAAACATCAATTATAAAATAGGGAGATGTTAATCTAATGTGCTTGTGTTGTATTTCCTTCATCTACTCTGCCTCCAACAAAATAAAACACACACATAAAAATGTCTGTTTATGTTAACATGCACACAAAAACAATATTCCATTATTATTCCAAATATGACAATATCCTGAATTTGACAGTTCTGTTTTGCATATTCTGAATCAGCACGTGGGATGTACTGATGGTTTTATGACTATTCTTTTGATTTACAGTCAGCTGGAGTAGAGACAAAGATTGTCTCTGGTAAAGATGCTCCAAAGAAAAGACTGCACTTCTGATGAGAAGGAGAAACACAAACCTACTTGTAAACATTATTAAAGAGGATAGAGAACAGATTTTTTTATGCCCGAATATCCAAACACCAACATTTTCAAGACGGCGTTTGAAGGAATGAAAGAGGGAGTTCGCTCAAAACTTTGAAAAAACCTTTTTTATAATCAGGGTATGCATCGTTGCATCTAAACAGGAATATTAGTGGAATTTTCATTTTCATTCGCCATGTAAACAGTTTATTAGGAATTTGGTCTTTTTCAAAATAAGGGCACAAAGTAGAATGTTAAGTACATGTAAATGCAGCAGTGTCACATACAAACACACTATCTAACAGTTCCTGTTGCAACAAAACATAACCTACTTATATATGTCATTGTAATTTCTGAAATGCTATTTTCTTTGGGGAATTACAGTAGGACTTTCTGCCCCGAAATGAGTCTTAAAAAGCAACTGGTTACATTTAGGCTCCACCAGTCAAATGGTTAAAGTTGAGACTGAGGTAAGATATCTTGGCAATAGAAACACAATTAAGAGGAAGGTTTGCCCAGGAGTTTCAACTCTGCATCAAAAGATACCCCCGAGCTTAATCTTGGTATCAGACATCAGAAACAAAGCATCAAAGGTGTCAAATAGGTTTTTAATTACATCACACCCCTCTTTCTCTCTCTGTTTTTTTTTTTTAAACAAACACCCTTAAATAGATAGCAGATGATAACACAAGGTAAAAGCTCTTGGGAACAATGTGTTTTTCCTATTCGCACAATACTTGATTACATCATCTTCTTTCATTTTTTTTAATTTTATTTTATTGTGGTGCGTTTCGTGCCTTTATTCAATAGAGGGTAGTAGAAATAACACTAGTGCTGGATTTATGCAGCAATAGCAGAGAGAGGATGAAATGCTACGATCATCTCGCTCGTTCTTTCTAACAATTTATTTTCTCTCCTCTATGTGCCACCGTTTCCTGTCCACCCCACACGACATGATCCTCTCTTTAGCATCCTTCGTTGAGCCGCTGCCCTCCACTCTTCTGTCTTCCCCCATTCCCTCCTTATACTCCCTCCCTGTCTGATGTCCTTTTTCTACCAAACACACTTCACATTAGCTTACCTCCTCTTCATTTTGGCTCCATCACTTGTTCTGTCACCTCAAGTCCACTCCTTCAAACCCTCTCCCGTCTCTCCCTGCTGACTCAGCAGCTGGTTTCTGGGGTTATACCGATTTGTGTGTCAGGTGGGAACAGGTGACGCCGCAGGCTGCGCGCTGACCTCACTGTGTCACTTTCGCTCCGACTCACATCAAGTTTGTTTGAGGCACTGCCTCTCTCCTTGAGGCTCCTTTCAAGCTTATAAGCGACAGAGAAAAACCTGAAAGTGCAAATTAAAGAGGCAGCAAATACTGTCACTCCAGTTTATGACTGTAAGACATAAAGGCGTCTGCTTTTCAGTTCAGTCAGGCTATTTGTGGCATGGAGTATAGTGTCTGATTAACATTAAAAACTAGTCATACAATGATTTTATTGACCACCTTTTGAGTTAGAATTTAACAGAATATCAATGATGTAATTGGTGAAATTGTGCTGCGCTATTACTGCTCATTTTCTTGACTTAAACATTTAAAAATGTAATATTCTTATTTATGTGATTCATTTTTTTTTTGTTGTTGTTGATGTTTTGAACACAGATGGACTGCTGATATAGACATGAACAGCCCAGTAGGTTTACACCTCTTCATCTAAAAGGATTAGGGACGTTTAAATCCAAATGGAAATATCTGTCAGTTTCGTTCTGTCTGTGTTTACCTCTGCTTGTACCAATAGCGTACCAAAAGCTATAAGTGCCGTTCACAGTGCTATTATGACAAATGACACAAATAGACACATGCATAGATAATGCAGCATGACAAAGAGAGTGCTAACAAGCAAGGCGGGAAGTGTTGAAGCGAGTTTTTCCCAGGAGGATCAGGGTCAAATGTAGAACGGAGAGCCGTAACTTTCACATTAGAGTTACATTACGTTCACCTCCTCTCATCGAACATTTATCCTCCCTAAATATTGCATAAGTTGTGAAATTTTGTTGATACGTCAACCTCAAGTAAATAATGAATCCCTCCTCAGCTATCTTCAGTTATCATTTTATGAAATACATGTTTAGTTCAGATATTTTTTTTAATCTGTATCCATATACACAGATATTGATATTGTGATAAATAGTGCATGTTGTTTTTTTCTCTAATTCTTTTCTCTTACACAAATTTTACTGATTTTTGTTCAGACATTGTTGAAATATCCTGCTGAGTCGGGCTGGGGTTAATGATAAGTATTGTGATATAATTTTAATATCATATCTTATAATTTTCCTTTAATACTGAGATGATTATCATTATTGCAATATATTATTATTATTATTTGTTTATTTTGTGTACATTGTCAAATAAAACACAAAATGTTTTGTTACTTAATTTTACTTTTATTGATGTTGAACAATGATTTTTAGTATCAGCATAGTTTTGTCTAAACAGTTAAATCTCTAGATTTGTAAATTGTTCTACTGCTTTGCAAATGTTTGTTCTCTAAAGAAGAGTTTAAAATGATGAATTACCTTCTCTCTCTGTTTTCATGTTGTTGAAGAAGAACTGAGATTGCACTAATTTTCTTTATTTTGAATTAGCGTACACTAGCTTTCACAACAAGTCATGAGAAAGAAAATGAACAAAAATTATCACTAAAGCAATAACGCAAAGGTCTTCACAGAATAACCAACCCGTGCACAGGCTTTATCATGGATGTAGGCGACCGAGACTATTAGCTGAGATTTAAAAAATGTAATAAATGAACCTTCATCAAAATGATGATTTTTGTTTGTTTGCTTGTTTGTTTATTTCAGTCAGACAACTCACGTTTAAATGTTTTATTGCAGCAGTAGAATACATTTAGAGTTTGGCGTCTAGACTCCAGGACCATCACTCCCCGCGGATATTTTTTACATGTAGGTGTTGGGGAATGATGAATAAATATCCGCCCCTCCCACCCGCAGCCTACAGGTGGATGCTGTGGTGGTGGAGCAGGCAGCAGCGATGCAATGCAGCAGCATTTGGTGCGTCAGAGGGGGAAGCTGGGAAATCCTTGCAGTTTAAATAGAGCGCCAAATTAGAGGGTGTGTTTGGTGTGTGGAGAGAGAGCATCAGTGTCAGTGGTGTATGCATCAGTGCAGCTCGAGTTGCCTGAACTAACTCATAGGCTTCGCTCCATTTATTTTAATATTCTTACATGTAACCCTGTCTACCAAATGAGGGCCAGCCCACAGAGGTTGAGCCTCCTGCGCCGGTGAGCTTAAAGATGCTAACACCTGTCTGCTAGATACTTGTAATACGTTTGCATTTGTGGTGGAAAATCTATCATTTTCATTTTTGTCTTGCTCGCTTGACTGGTCAAGGCAGAGTGACCTCAGGACAAATAAATGGATGTTAATCTGTGTGAAGAATAACAGTTGGATATTTGTTTGTAAGTTTGAATCAAATTCTCACAGTTGAATAGGATTCACTGAGTCGTATTTCAGAGAGATAAGGACTTTGTTATTTGTAAGTGCCAGTCGAGTTCTTGGGTTAAGCCAGAGTTGGATTTGCCATTGGGAGCATCAGCGGGCCGGGATTTCTGCCAGCCTGCAAAAAAGATCCTTTTCAGGCAGATAATAGCACTGTTTTTCTTTCTTTTTTAATCCTTCGAAGTATCACTTTAAATTACGAAGTCTCAGTAGTGAAACAAGAGAATTGCTTCAGATTCTGCTTGTCTATTAACACTTAGGTTTGACATGTTGGAGGTGTATCCTCTTCGTGTGCATGTGTGTGTGAGACTCTTCTGAAGATGCCAGATCCAATCACCAGGAGGGAATTTAGTGTCTCTCTGCTTCCTGCTCCAGTGGGCAGATAAGATTATAGCATTTAGATTTAGAAGCAGACATTCTCTCACTTCAAGTTAACTAGATCTACACGATGTCAGCAGCACTGTATAGCAGCAATATGCAGCTGCACCTTTTCCATCTAATTAGCTGATTTGTTGACCTCTTTGAGTATTGTGTCCCTTTAATCTTAATCTAAAATATTTTAGATGCAATTTTCTTCTCCCACCATCCTCTTTTATCAGGTGTTGCTGTTTTATAGATGAATAAAAGCAGAAGTACGCACATCCCTTGCTTAAGTAAAAGTGCAAATACCATGTCATTTTATCACGATACAGTAAATTATTCAATTAAGAATCATACTTCAGCACATTTTGAACTTCCATTCAAACCATTCCTGTTCAGAATTACCTCGTTTCTGTGCCACCTGTATTCTCCCCCACATTTGTGTTGTCTTCAGGAAAATTTCCTCCCTGCATCTGTGCCATGCAGAACAACGCCAGGCGCCAAAATGACAAAAAAAAAACAAAAAAAAACCACAGAGCATAACATGAAACCGTATACATTTTTCATATCTCATCATATCGCACAGCCCTACTGATTAAATGACTTGTATAATATCATATAAGCATATCATCGTTTTATGTAAAAAAAAAAACAATTAACTAAAGCTGTCAGACAAATGTAGCGGAGTAAACAGTACAATATTTGTCTCTGAAATGTAGTGGAGTACAAATATGATGCTGCATAAAATGGAAACACTCAAAGTACAAACTTGAGTTACTTCTACTTTACTTAAGTACAGTTGAGTTAAAGTACATATAAAAGCACTTTTTTTTGTGCATGCCAGGCAAACCCCATGTCATGCAATCTGGTATTTTTTCCATGATACTTTTTCATTATTTTTAATATAGCAAGCCCAGTTACTGTTTTCATGCACTGATCTCTGTTAATATTATTCCACTGAGATTATTAAACAAGATTCCCAGAGATTTAAAAATATATGCATATATGTATGATCTGATGACATGAAGTTAATAACAAACAAAGGCATCTCAAAAAATGCAATAAATAAATAAAAACCATGTCAACATGTTGACACAGTGTCATTATCATGGGTACATGTTCAATTCTGTAAAGTTGATTGAATCCCTCAGCGTATGACTGTTACTACTGTTGCTTCTAGTGGCATCCTATAACCTGAAATGATTCACCTCCTTGATATAGTTGTAATTCTATCAGCCATGGGCCAAGCTGTAATCTTATTATCTGTTGTTAACAGAGTTGGGGTTGGGTGGGGGTTGGACAGCGATGGGGATCTCCACGGGGCAGATTACCTCTGCATTATCCACTCAGAATAGCACATTATCACCTATAACGAGCCAGAGGTGTCAATTGATCCAATCAGATTGTCCCTCTAGTGATGCGGGCCACTCCCATTGTCAGTTAATTACAGAGAAGATGAGACACCTTAGCTCAGTCGGTAGAGCTACTACAGCCTGTCGGTCGGTCAAAGCACTGCATGCTTTTTCACATATATTTAATACTCATTTCACTTTGAACTCAGAAACTTCATATATGTCAGCAAGAGGTGCTACTAAGTTACTGCAACAGGACATTCAGTGTGACTTTTGTCAATTCATTAAGTTCATCTTTTGAACATTATTTCTTTGCACTGCATTGAACATACACTGATTCAATGTATTAGCTTGCTGTCAATCAGATGTTTGTCTACATCTTCCTTTAAAGGTTCAATGTGGAAGATTTATGCATGCTTGTGTGTGACGTTTGTGGTGGAATCTGTGTTGTCATTGTTGTTAGTTGACTGCATTTCGAAGCAAATAGTAGCTTTGTTGTTCGCTGTTGCAACTGTAGAAGAGTAGAAGAGAGGCAACGAAGAACTCGATAGCGAGCATAAGGTTGCAGAAAAAATGACCCAAGTCCTCTACATAGAAGTGTATTGTGGCTAAGTACCCAAGTATAAGTAAATCTTCCGTATTGAACCTTTAATACTTGTTTAACTGGATTAGGGCAGTGATAAGAATATAATTGTGTTAAGCGCTTGGAAAATCTGGTAGGTACTGCAACAAAAAGGCCCAATCTCGAATCTCCCTCTCGAACCTACCCCTAGTTTAGAAGTGCCCTCTGCTGGGTGAGGAGCTACGAAGGGTAAAGGTTGAAATCTTAAGCAAGGAAATGGGACATCACCCATTGGAACATGGTTATACTATATCTTGTATATTAGAACTTGTTGCTTGTAATCATTGTCAACTATTATCTGACCGAATTTGCAGAACAGATCAATTAATCTATTGACAATAGCCAGGAAGCATGTTTGCACACATCGACTGTTTCAGTCTAGTCCTGCTGAGAGAAAGTTCTGCAGAAAGTGCAGAACATTTCCTGACTGACTATGCTGAAATGCTTGTCATAATGATCTAACTAACATGTTCCTTTGCACTGATATCAGATATTCCATATTTTTTGTGCATGATTATTTGTGAAATCGAGGCTCATCATTCTTTGTGACCTGCTATTTTTATACAGACTGCAACCTGGGACGGCACAGCCATTCAGTTGTTAGCACTGGCACAACAGGAAAGGTCCTTGGTTTGAGTCCTAGTCCGAGCAGGCTCTTTCTATGTTGAATTTGCATGTTGTCCATGAGCCCTCTGATTTCCCCATCAGAAACCATGCCAGTTTAATTAGTTAATGGTACGTGTATTTTTTTACACTATTTTTTGGCTAGAAAACATATCTCAACATGTTGGGTCAAACCTATGACCCAACATGCTGGTTTATAACAGACCATCATTGGGATTATCCATATTTAACCCAGCAGAGGGTTACAGAAATAACCCAAATTGGGTTATTTTTAATCCAACACTTTAAATAGAGTGTGCTTTAATTTATAAAGCATTCTGGGAATTTTCTTCTACCGCTCAGTTTGGAGTCAGCATCTCCCAAAAGAAATGTGATACACTACTGTACGTGGGGACATGCAAAACAGAGTAGGGCCAGTGGGATGAACTGGGATTGAGACAAAGTGTTCTTGATACTTATGTCACATTTATATTACTAAGGTAATATAAATGTGACATAAAAGGATGGTGTTGATCTTCAAAATGACACCTGCTCTCAGTTGCCACCTTTCCTTTCACCACTACAGTTGTATCCATGTTAAAACGGTCACATTCATACACAGGGTATTTAATTTTCTCAGCACATTGATAGGCTTATTAAGGGAGAATGTTGCATTAATTCAAACACAGGCTAAAGGCAGCTTTGCCCTTCCTGTTCTTGGTGACAGTTATTTGTCAGCCTCATTTCGTCGCACAGCTATGGGTGGTTAAGTATGTGTTCTCCGTTATTACTGCACCACTGTTGAGCCATCCGCCATCAGGCAGTTTTCTGAAGGCAATCTGAACGTCTGCTGAGTCCCTCACGAATAATCAACACACGGCAACATAGCTACTCTGGTTCTGCAGATTGGTGAAAAAATAGCTGGTGTGACTATGCAGAACATAGTGTACTGCACTAACTACCCATTTAATGCCTAAGTGTTTTCTCTCCTAGGAGCAGTAGAGTATAAAATGTCAGCTTAGGTCTGACTAGCCTATACGTGCACTGTTGTAGGTCCAGAAATAGAAACAAAGGTCAGTGTGGCATAAAATTGACATCAGATCGCTTAATGTGGGAATGGTAATGAGGTGACCTTTCATCAGGAACACATCTTGCAAGCAGTGATTTTAAGCACATGAATAAAGGAAGGAAAAGTTTCTGAATAATGTCAGAAATAAAGCCTTACCTTTTGCAACAGGAGTGATGTATCATTACTTCTCTTTATCTATTTTGAGCGAAAGAACAGCATGCACATTTTTTGTTTGGCTTCCAAAAATAGTTTTAACTGTCTTTTTTAATCTGACATGTTGCCTTTGCCAGTTTTTCCTTAGTTCTGGCCGCAAAACATTTTCGCCCATAATCACTGACCTGTTTGTGCATGCCCCATAAATTTGTACAGCTGCTCAGGACCAGAAACAGATAAACTATGGCTTTTTAAAGCTCACTTGATCTAGTCCTCCCATCCTGTAGCCCTTTATGAGAAATAGTGCATTACAAACCAAACAGAGATCACACCTGGCTGCTAAATAAGTATAGCTGGATACGGTTACATATATTCTGTGTTTAACGGTTGTTGCTTCATTTCTCCCACACAAAACATTTGTCTTTTTATTTTGTAAATTCACCCATCATTTTGGATAATAAACCATCACATAAGTAAATAAACCACTGAATTAAACTAGAACATTTCATAAAATACAAAATCTGATTACGCGTTTTGTCATTTTTTTGCTGTATGTACCACTGAATGTAACATACCTGTCATTGTGATAGCCTGGCTGAAGTGCTCAGTAATTGCTATTGGGAAAATGATGGACTATATTTCATGTGAGCAAACATTGATCTGATATGGCATATGAATTGTACTGCAAACAAACACATGTACAATATCACACATCACCTTCACATTCTTGAATCAATATTTGGCCACTAGGGGCACCCAGACATAACAAAGCAAGTTGACAAAGCCACTGACAGAAAAGATGCAAAAATTATGCTTCTTTGTAATCATAACACAGAACAAATTAACCTTCATTTTACAATGGTGTGCACCTAGTCCTGGGCGATTTGGCCAAAAGATCATGTGACGATCTTTTGAGGTAGAATCACAATCCACGATCTGAATAACAATTTTCACACCTCTTATAAAATGTCGAGTCGAGTTATAACCAAATTATACATTTGCCTGTAGTTTTCTCTGGTTTCTGGAGGGTTAGGCTGCATGTGATGGCTTGTTGTTGTTATTATCTGACTAGAAATTCTGCATTTTTGCATCATTTTGGACTGACATTATTCAAATATTGACAATATCTAGAAGAAGTAAACACTATCGACATTTTCTTGTATATACAGCTGCAGTGTTTTCATTAATTACCTAGATTGTGGTGGACTCATTTGTCCCGCTGGTGTTTTATAATGATTCAAAACATTTTCACAATAGCATAACTCTAAATCACCTGTGTGAATCAGACTCACTGCATGTTGGAGTTCAGCAAACAGACCCACAGCTCACAGACTTACGGTTATTCTTCATCATTACTTCTTCAGCAGCAAAACAACATGTTACACAAACTCTGTAGTAGATAACACTGTTATTTCTTTTTTTAATGACATGAGCTTTACTGAAAAATTGATCACATGCTAAATTAAGATCGATCACAATCTAAGAACATGAGATCGCCCGAGGTTTGTGATCGAATGACTTTTTAACTTTGCCCAATTTGTCCCAACAGTTTTCTTTATGGGTTAATGCATTTTCATGCTCATGTTAGCATTTACCTCAAAACAACACTTAGCTCATGTTTAATCTCACAGAGACTGTGACTCACAGAGCAGCTTCCTGTTCTTATACTTGGCCAGAATTATATTTATTTTTGCATGAACAGACTAAACTGACTGTCTCACATAGGTGTCATTTACACCTGGGACCCTGGAGACATGTCCTCAGCACTTTCTGAAGTGGCTGATTTTGTCACCATCACTTTTTGAAAGTGTAATATGTTAAAAATGTTATGTAGCTTTCACTGAGACATGTAACCAACAAATGAGAATACTTTGAGAAATATTTATTTGTGTAATAAGAAAACATAAAATGCTGTGTAAATATAGAGGAACATGATGGAACATGATATTAAATACAATGCAGTGCACTGTATTGTGTAACAATATAGTGTAAACAGTGTAGTAAGGATCTGTAGAACCAAAGAGGACAAATACCTAATGTGTCCTGTTTTTAAATGATCATATAATAATCTCACTGTCTGTAGTAAGGTCAAATTTCTTGGACATTTTATTACAGAATAAATGACAGATGATGACGATCTTAATAGGCAGCGCTGCATGTTGTATGCACAAGCAAACATTCTCTCACACAAATTTAAGGCATGTACGGATGGCGCGAAGTTGTCTCTGTTCAGAGCATGTTGTACACCACTCTATACTGCACACTTGTGGTCAAATTATAAATAGCCTATAATGATGCCATGAGATTGTTATTGAATAGACCTAGATGGTGTAGTGCGCGTGAAATGTTTGTTACTGCAAGAGTCTAATGTCTAAATGTATCTGCCGGCTTAATGACTCTAAAAATGAAATCATCATGTCCCTGTCAAACATGAGGTTCAGTGCTACATGATACCAGTCCCAGCTATGGAGACACTGGTATAGTTTTTTTTTGTAGGATGTTTTTTGTTTTTTGTTTTTTTTTAGATTATGTAATTATGGTTTTATTATTGTGCTTTCTTTTGTGCTTTTATTATGAATGTCTTGTCTGCTTTTACCTGGAGTCTGTAAATAAAGATAACATCTAAAGCTAAAGTGATTCTCTAGCTTAGTTAAAGGTAAGAAAAAAAAGCTGTGAAATACACAAATAAAACATAATTGTTTCACAGCGATTATGCTCTAAAGCAGACATAAACATGCCCACATCATTGCAAAACTCTATGAGAAGACAAGAGCAGGTTGATCCAGAGTCACTTCATTTTTATGTTGTTCCACCCGCACAGGCTGCGACATGCTGTTATTGGCTGGAGGTCAAACCCACTGCTCAAAGGTTGACCCCAGAAATGACCCGAACACAGCAAAACAAGAGGAAAATAGAAAGTACAGGCAGAGTGCAGGGTCTGTGCAGGTAAATACACCACCACACACTAATGGA
>JAPQRN010021902.1:3456-30200 GCA_037367275.1 Coranthus polyacanthus | reverse complement strand
CAGGCAGGACTCGGTGGTCGGGGACAGAAGACAAGGTTGGAACCGGGACATCAGGCAAAGGAATGCTGAAAAGTCTTGCATGTTGTGAGGAACAATCTGACACTGAGGGAGTGTGAAGCCGGCGTGTAAGAGTGACCAGGTGAAGCTGATGAGGCTGATGAGTGAGGGAGAGGAGGGAGAAGCAGACCATGACAGTGGAGCCACCAAAACCTGTAGTTCCTTCAATGGCCACTTGAATCTGGCTCCAAAAGAGAGTCAATCCCCACGGATTCACATGTTAAAAATGTCCAACTTTACACAGAAAATAAAGTGCTACAAAAAACGGTTCTGTCATGAAGTTTACCGGTACTTAATCATTCTAACTGGCCTGTTAGTGTGACTTCAGTACAATATTATATTATATTATATGGTCTATCAGCCAGTCTGCTTATTATTATTATTATTATTATTATTGGTGGTATTTATCATGACAGTGTTAGTCAGTGTGGTCAATGTTTTCAGTGAGTTAGTATTAATTTGGCAGGTGACTGACTGAAGTGACTTGTATTTATTTGACATCTAGACCCTAGACAGAGTAAGTGGGTTCATCATACGTACAATCAACAAAATTCAGCTCATTTGAAAATTCAGAAAATTGAAGTCAATCATGTCATATTAATTCAACTTTATATTAAAGAGAATTCAAGCATTTAATCAGACAGAATTTGGTTTGGTTTACTTACAATATATTGTTGACATTAATTATATATTTTATATATATTATATATATATATTTATAATATTATATATTTTTCTCATTCTCTTTTTTGGGACTGGTTACAACTCTGTGTTACAGAAGTTACATTCATATACAATGAAATTACATTACAAATACATTTTATACGAAACACTGCTTTTGCTACAAACATAATCTGTGCCTTGATTTTGTTACAAGGGAATGATGATGAATAATGAATTCTTTTATCTTTCCTCAATAGACTACCCTATGGTGGATGATGGATTAAGAAAATCCTGGACTTTGCCAAAAGAGACAAAGTTCACATCCTGTGTAAACAATAAAAACACTTTGACTGGAGTTAGAAAATGATTGTGGTTTGATTTAAATATTAAGAGTCACTTTCGATTCTTAATGAATACATTATGAGTCCTATTTGTATCATATCTTTCCAGTCTTTTTCTGTATTAAACCAAACTCTGGTATCTTTCCCTAAACTGAACCATTAATAGTTTAATTCTGCTGTCATTCTAAATCATGTTGGTGGAACAAAATATGTTGTCTGTGAACTATTTACATTTACGTTCAGGAGCATTTTTGCCAGAAAATGTATATTACGTTAATTAACAACATTGAATTATATTGAAATGCAATGCAATGTGGGTGGCATTATGTTTACAACAACATTTGCAATTTCTAGTTGCATATGAACATAATTTATGTGAGACAAGGTCAGTTATTGCTACAATTAATTATATTTTATGTTCCCATTTAAAAAACCGAGCTCTGTGGGACCAGTTGGCATAACTAGATTAAGCAAATGTAACACTGGAGGATTGATATTTCTTGTCTCTTTGCCTTCCTAATGTGAATTCCTTTATTTGAAGTGTCCTCGAACCAGTTTGGCCAAATTCATGTGAAGTAAAGCAGGTCTTCTTAAACTCCTTTGGCAGTCACATCTGAAGTCTTCATTTTTCTGATTTGTTTGTTTTAAATGTTCATGACTGGTTTGAATTTCATAGCAACATTAACGATAACAAAAAACGCCATTGGATAGAGTATTGGCCAACCTGTGCAAGCAGTCATTTCACTGGCCTGGGAGAGAACGCATAAAGTCATGTTCCCTCCACTCAGATTTCATTTCTCACACTGTTATTGCCTTCTGGCTTCCTGTGGCAGCACTCGTTGTAAATACAGTCTGGCTGAGGTTATCATATATATCTAAAATGTAAATATAAAATGAAGCTGGTGGGTATAAGTTGAACATTTGGCCTGGGAAATTAGAACAAGTCCAAGGGAGCTCCTTATGCAAGCGTCTGCATTTTAGGTACCTTTGACATTTTGTTGGCAATCGGCAGCTGCGTGAGTGAATGAGACTCTTTGGGCACACGCTTCAGTTTTCCATGAGAGGGAAGTGCATCAAGTTATTGGTTTCCTTTTCCACTTTTACCTCACACAAAGTTTGGCTGTGTCACCTCAAGGATAAGTGGAGGAGTGGATGTTTTATTCATTCTTAACAGCTTCTACAATACACATTTTGTTCATTCACTCATCAAGAGGGGACGTGCATGGTTAAAGAAGAAGCCAGTTAACTGCAGATCTGCTGTTCCGTCAGGCCACAGAACATGGAAGAATAAATGTCCTGAACCAATAATGAACGGTTGCAGAAACTTTAAAGGCAGAGCAACAAGTAATTCTTTGACTTTGGAGGTTTAAGCTAGTCAAATAGAGCTTTTGAAATGTGTGAGCACTATTTTCAAATCATAAAAGAAACCTCAAAACAACATGAACATTTTCTGCAGACGTGTCTGTAATAATCATCTGCGAGCTCTGCCGAGAAGACTCTGCGCTGTCAGTGGCTCCGAAGCTTTCGTTTCCAGCACACATATCATGGTGTCAACACACAAAGTCAGGAGGAAAACCCTTCCCAGAACCATCCAGAAAAACAGTAAAGTGCCTTCAATCTTTCTCCAGACCAAAATAAATAACCAAAGGACCTCGCTGAAGCACATTCCTTTCTGTGAAAACGGACCGATTTTTCCTCTGGATGCAGCACCACTGTGTCGGCTGCAGAGAAAATTTGTGCCATTTGGGAGCCATTGAATGGTGTGATTGAGTGTTGGATGGGTTAATCGTGATTACTGAGGTTAGACCTTCCTCCGGGATCAGGACGCTTCCCAGACATCAATCATCGTCCATCACCAGCCTCTCATCGACCTGGCTGCTTCTACTTCCTGCTCTCTCCTTTTTTTATGATAGCACTGCAAGATAAAAACACCATGTTGGAAAATATAGATTTTCATTGTTTAGTAGGTACTAATTGCCATGTTACTGATAACATGACATCATGAAGGGCCTCATTAAACTGTAAGGATTCTTCTTCTTCTTCTTCTTCTTCTTCTCCTCCTCCTAAAGGAATCCCTTTTTCGAGGGACAAAACATGCTTGAAAACTCAGGTACATGTATGAGGTTCAGACACACAAAAAGCCTTCCTGGACCCATACCCTAAACACAACAGGAAGGACCACCATTTTGATTTGAATATCTTTTTGATTCTTCTTTATTTTTTGCTCCATTTCTGTCATTTCCAGCCATTGTATGAATTTCTCCTAGAGAATGAATCCAGTTTTGGTCAGTATCATTAAAGGGAGTTTTAAAAAATGGTGCCTTTTTGCTGCACAGTTTTGCTGTGATGATGCAGAGACTTTTGAGTTTTCAAATGTTTTATTAGAAATGGATCAGAAGTGCCCCCAGCAAAATTAAAAAATTGAGCCTCTGATTGATGTTTCACCTAGATGTACCAAATTTGGTATGCACATACCATATTTTACCGTTTTTATTTCTCTCAGCTGCAGGAGGCACCTGGCCTTTATTTGAAGGAGGATTGCATTAGAGTCAGCCTGTATTTATAATTTCCTCTGTTTAATAAGTAGAAATGATCGTAATTTGCACAAAACTTCGGTGCGATGTTAAAAGTACTGCAATGAGCTTTTCTACAAACGCATCACTTCCTCTACTGCTACAAAATAAAAGTAAAATCACCATTTTGGTTTCACTTTGTATTTTTGTCCCATTTTTCCAGCCCTTATTTTGCTATGAAATTACACATATATTTGTAGTCATTCTCTAGCACCAATTAATGGACGCATGAAGTGACAGAGCAACACGTTTACCTCCCCTCAAAAAAAACTTGTGGGGTGAAGGTGCGTGGGCCAGATTGTTGCAGCTTTACTTTGTTATTTGACTTATTTAGATTTTTACCTTAAATTACATGTGCAAGAGCCCAGAGACTGTATCAGTTGTTTTATTTTTAAAATTTTTGGCAGTCCATTTTTAGGCATTTGTCCCATAGTCACTACAGGGACATTCTTGGTCCTAATAGTTGGACTGAGACTTATTTGTTTTTTCTAAAAATAAATCATTATACGAATATAAGGCTATGTTACAAGATTCTACATTAGTGTATGACACAAAATAGGGTGTGTGAACATCTGTTTGGCAGAGGTGCTGCATGATCACTGTGTAATCTATTTTGTTATTATGTGCAGCTTTTTGTTTTCTTTCTTTACATTGTGAATTTTCTTTAGGTCAAGGTCCAGACAAACCCTCATATTAATGCAAGTACTGTACTTAAAAGTTCAGTGTGTAATATTTAGTATACTGTATTTCACCATTTAGTGGTGAAGGTGGAGATGTCAACCAGCTATATGCACTTCACCTTCCCCTCACTATGGTGGCCGTGAAACACGCAAATGTCCCTTGTTAGAGCCAGTAAAGTCTGTTTAGTTTGGTCCACACTCAGATTCAGTTAGTAGGTGACAATAATGTACCTTAACGCTGGATGCCACCAGATACAAAACAGAAAAAAAGGACAAGAGGAAGTCCATTCTGATCCACTGTAGAAACATAGCGGTGCAACATACTGGACTCTGTGAAAGACTTGCTCCCTAAATGACTCATTCTAAGGTAACAAAAACACAACAGTTGTTATTTTCACAACACAAATGAAAACATAATTATGAACATTTCTGCAAATAGATCCTCCTAAATCTTCCACTCTGGACCTAAGTACAATTTTGAAGTACTTTCTTTTTTTCTGTAGCCTTATACTTGGAATTGATAAGACTTTATTGATACCAATGTCAGTATTGATTCTGCTTATCAGTCAAATTCTTTATTGATTCCCTCATCAATGGTAAATCCTTTGAGTGGAAAAAGTAAATCTACACAGGTTGTCATTGTCAGTGTTTTATTATCTCTCAGTCTGAACACACTTGTGATGCTCACTACTACTACTACCTCAAACACTGAGCTTTGGCACTACTGCCTGTGAAACGTCCAGTCTTCACATTATACCATTAGCTTTAGGTATAAACATACACCTATAGACTGTGACTGCACATATGTCTTAAAATAGCAAAGTAAAACCTATACAACTGTGTGATAACCTTTGAGTTTTGAGACAGCCCATTAGTATGGACATGGGCAGGATTTATCATAGTTGGGACAAAAGTACCAAACTTTACTTTTCTCATTTTTGATTCTTGATTCTTTTTAAATCCTGCAGATGATATTAGCTTTATAAGTTTGATATGGAGATGTATTCCAAATATAAAACTGTAATGATAGAAGATATTGACTGCATTGAACATGTTTGCTTTCAACTACATCTCCATGTTTTTTCATATTGATTACATGTTGTGTCCATGAAAGCCTCCAGCGAGCCGCGGTCTCATTTCAGATCGATGGCGTCAAAGAGTCAAGGTTATTATGTCTTCAGGGTGTTTGTGTATCTGCATTTTGTGCCAGTGAGAGAACCGACCAGAGAAGCATCAGCTGGCATAAGCATCATTCCCACTGAGGACAAATCCCACAGAGAGATGGAACACTGCCATAAACATGGTGAAGACAGTGAATGTGAATAAATTACTTGTGCCACAGTTCTCCTGAATAAATGGACCTTGTATGAATGAGTGTGTGTAGGTCTGTCTGTACGGTATTTAACCTGTATGTACAATTTAGGGGGATTTAGGAGGATCTAATTGCCAAAATGGAATGTAATATTCATAATTCTGTTTTCATTAGTGCATAACCACACGAAAATGAAAATCATGTTTTTGTTTCCTTAGAAGCTGTTTGTATCTAGGAAGGGAGCAGGTCACTGTTGCACCAGACTTCGTCTTCACCTTTTTTCCATTTTAGAGCAGGTGGCATGGGAGTATGGGGGTGAGTTGAGTATTCAGTTGGTTATAATCTGTAATTTCACCTCTATCTGTCACTAAATACTAAACCTTAATCGTGTGAACTGAGGACATTGTTGCTCTTTCCAAAGTGTAATTCTTGTCCATTCTTGCTGTTCACTAGACTTGATCTGCTCAAACGTCCGTGGTGGTCGTTGTCTGATTCTCCTCTTCATGATGTCCATACATGTTCAATAGGAGACAGATGTGGACTCTGCAGACAGGACAGTCCAGCTCACACACTCTGTGACTATGAAGCCACGCTGCTGGACCTGGTGCAGAATGAGGTCTGGCATCATCCTGATGAAATAACCACAGACTTCAGGGAAAAGATGTGGACTTGATGTCAGTATATGTAAAATTCAAATGTATGTCTTCACATGGATGTGTGGATCTGTGATGGTCTGGAGCTGCATCAGTGTCCACATGTCTGACCTGCATATGTGTGAAGGTACTCTGGAGGCTGCTTCTGCACCTTCCACTGATAACATTCTGGATGGTCTTTTTCATGTTTCACACATAGAACAAAAACCAGGTGAAATGTGGACTTGTCTGACCAATTTTCTATTGTCTTTCAGTCCATCTCAGATGAGCCCGGGTCCAGAGAACTCAACACTGTCTCTGTACAGAATTGATAAAGTTCTTCCTCCTTGTGTAGTACAGTTTCAGGTTGCCTTTCTGGATGCAGTCGTGGACTGTGTTAACTGACAACGCTTTTCCAAGTCCTTATTCTTCACAGTAGCGTGATGGTTTCTCATGCAGTGTTGCCTGAGGGTTCAAAGGTCATGCATATTCAACAGTGGTTTCTGTCCTTGGCCTTCACGCACTGAGATTTCCCTGGATGCTCTGAACCATTTCACTATATTATGTACTGTAGATGGTGATGGCTGCCTCGCTGTGCTGCTACTTGTTGTTCGTGTGCATGTGTTCACAGCTGCTGTTGTCAGTTCTACAATGAGTTTCCCATCGATATCCTATCAATATGATTTCATTTCGCCATAAACTTAGTTTCTAGGAAAGGTGAAGAGTTTAAGCAGTCACGTGATTTTCATTCAACCTCGGAGCAGCTGAGAGAAAGAGGGAGAGGCTGCGCACTGGAATAGTTTTTTCATCTAATACATTCTGTGCTGTCTAGTGTTTGAAACTACAGTGAAAGGTGTAAGTTATGTAAAATATTATTATGTCATGAACAGAGCTTTTCTCTATGTATTTTTCCCATGAGCTGTTTACCGCACATGTGAAAAATAGGCATCTCTTTCATTGTCTCAGTGACACAATGCTTGAGTTGCAGTAGGTGTGGCCACTCCAATCTGTTAACATGGGCACACAGGTAACGCAGCCACCAGGTTCCAGGCCTAAGCCTTTGGTGGATGCGCCTCTTATGTCCAATCATGATCCGCTCACCTGTTACCAGTTATCCTGATAATTGTAATAATTATCTGGAACAGAGTTAGTTGTATATTATAGAAAATGTTCAATCTTTTTTGAGTCTGTTGCAGGCACCAAAATCTAAATTTGCAATGCAATCAATTTATTCAGTGAAAACAGTGCAAATCCTCCATTAACACACATTGCAGTTTTTATTGCATCTTAGAAACACGCACAACAAGCTTTTCTGGAAATGGGGTTTCCATATGACTAAAAAGGGAAACAGGAAAATACAGTTTTGGAAGATGAACTTGGCTACTATTCGTGTGCTGTACTGTAAATATGATATAAGATGTGTTTAATTGAATCAAGTCAAAATTCAGAAATGAATGACATTCCTTATCAAAGTATCACAAAGGTATTTGTAAACATACCAGATCTGAATATCTACTGAATTTGAAACAAGTAGGCACTTGTACAGCAGACTGGCAATTAGCTGGACCTACAGCCTGCATACAGCCCAGAGGTTGTTCCAAGGTTGAAAAAAAGACAAAAATTCAATATATCGGCTCCTTCCTCTCTCTCCCAATAAATGTCAGAGTGCTGATGGGAGCTGGGAGACGGGCCGAGGGGAGAACAGTTGTAGTCTGTTAATTTAGCGAGCAGCATGGTTAATTTATAGAGTGCAATATCTGTGTTCTTTATACATCCAAAGTAAACATGGCGTGAATTTTTTATTGGAGTATTACTTCAGGTTTTTTACTTTTCAAGCTTTTTTAGCCACGGCATAACCACAACAGATTCCCTATTATTGGCTGCAAATGAATTGGGCACTATGGACTGGATGGAATGAATAGCGCTTTGATTGGTTTAACTGAGCACATGAGGTCCCGGTCAAGCCAGCGATGAGTCCCTTGGAGCTCGACCAAGAATGAAGTTAAGGGCTCCCAGTGTGAGAATGAGGAGTATGTGAGAGTCAGAAAGGGGGAAAGACAAAACTGGGTAAATATGTGCTTAAAGAAAATGATTGTGTTTCCACAGAGAATCCATTTGTTATTCTAAACGGGTCCATTTAACCAATGTTTCAGCAACATTTAATTACATTTACATTAGACCTGTTTGAAAATAGTTGATGAAAACATGTGAACAGACTGTGAAATACTGAATTGTGGAGTTAAACTGAGAAAACTTTTTTTTTTATCAGTTTTGTGTTTAGGATTTTTTAGGTGGCTCAGAAATGGTGAAATAGTTTGAATAGTTTAAATAATTTGAATGACCATTATTACACTGTAACATTATAAAAGCACATTAACATCATTGGTGTCCCATTCAATAGCAGCTAGGTTATACTAGACAGTAATACAGATTGAAAATTAGCACATGTTACCAGATCCTTTGTAATTTCATTATGATTACACAAAAATAGTTTAGTTGTATGTAGTATAGACAATCCAAACTACCATGGCAGGTAGCATTGAATAATTTTATTGAACTATCAATAAAATGATATCAAGGTTGGGAAAAGAGCTCTGTCACTGATGTTTTAGTGACATATTACCTATGTCCTTTAACTTGTTTTTATAGCTTGTCCCTTTAAACTCTGTGGTTTTTAACATGTTTTAAACTTCCCTCTGTAAAATTTGCATTGCGTGAGATTTTATCTTGTTTTATCTTGTTTCTGAGTCAACAAATTGACATAAATATTTTCAGTACTTCCTGTAGAAAACATCTATCCTTGACAATGAGAGAACATGCTCTAAAATGTTTGTTGTTTAATGTTTTCTCTAAATTCTTTTCTAATTTCACTCACCTCTTAAGTAACAGCTAAACTCAAGTTAGCAATTATTTAAATAAATGTGATAGAGAGAGACAAAAAATTTGCAGTTTGGATATTTTAATCTGAATGGAAAAAATTGCAAAAAATAGCAAACAATTTAATAATGATATGTTATTTTTTTATAAATATATATAAATAGCTTCCATTTCAATAAAAGCATACTTTTTTTAATGGATTGATGGATAAAAATGTATGACCCCACCTCCTCCAACAGGTAGCCCCCCACTGCTAACAAAATTCTGGAGGAAACACTGAGATTTGTCTCCTGAGCTGTAGAACAGCAAGCTTTGAGCAGTAAATTTGAACTCTGGGTAATTACATATACTTGCAGATCATTCAAATTTGGCACTTTTCTGTGATGTAACAAACTCAGAATACAGGCTTTAAGGTCTAGGAAAGGCCAGCAAATGTAACTGTGTCTTATTTACTTTTCAACTAAATTTAGCCCAGACCCATAGATGTCATTTAACCTACAAATCACAAAATCAATGCCCACTGAGCTGGCTGGAGATTGTTTTGTTTCAGTATGTGATTACAAGTTCTATTTAAGCTCGGGTTTGGTGCGGTGAAGGTCAGGGTACAGATGGAGAAGTAACCTTTCCCCTACAGCCACATCATTCCTTGTCCACATTTGTTTCAAAGCATAAACAATGAGCTGGACTGAAAACGTTTTGCACAGTTAACACATTTGAGTCGCATCTATCTAATAAGTACTGAAATTAGACCTCCCTAATGGTTGTTAGCAGTAGCATTATATAGATTTGTGATGATGCATTAACAGGATAAAATTCAGCATCAAGCTTTATCTCTCAGTGTGTTTCTTTAGTTGTAGTGCTGTGGTCCAAGATGCCAGACTTTTAAGAAAAGTCTTGCCACAGGCTATGAGAAATGGCAAGCCTAACCACAGTGTCCATTGCAGGTCCACCCAGGATAAAGACATGTAATTAGTGAATGCTCCTGACAGCATAAGGTCAATTTGAGGACCACCTGGGATATCTCCCAGGCTGAGACACAGCAGCGACTATAGCTCATCTTAAATTAGCCACGAGGACAGAGCAAAGCAGAGAAAACTTCTACTGCAGGTATCAAATTGCTCTGTTTCTGTAGTGTTCTTTTCTGTTGTGTCCATTGTATCTGAGACTTGTTAATGCGCTAACCATTGGTTTTACGGGTCACGCCTCTGCTGTGGTTTTCTCAGGTCAGGGTAGGATGAAATCACACACACAGACACACACACACAACAAGAATTGTACATGTGTACTGGAGTACGCACTAGATTCACTAACTTAAAATATATTGATCATACACTTCACACATGTACGATACATGTCACGACCCAGTCGACACCAGAAACCCATTTGTTTGTTCTACACATGCAAAAATGCAGCTACTTCCTTTCAACAGTATGAACATTTTATGGAAGTTTCTGGGATTTAAGTAACATAACTATAACTAACTTTGGTTAGTTTTAAAGTAACTATAACTTTAAAACTATAAAGTTATAGTTACTTTATATAACTATAAAGTTATAGTTACTTTAAAACTTTAGTTTTAAATTTTGAAAGTTTTTTTTAAAGTTCCAAAAATGTATCTTCTATTTTGTTGTTTATTTTATTTAACTAAGAAAATCAAAGATACCATTATTTTTATTTAAATCCCCAGAACTGCTGTAAATTGACAGAAACTAGCTGCATTTTCACACGTGTAGAAGAAATCAGTACAGATTGGGTAATGACAGGCAACTAGTGAGCTAAAGGTAGATAATGTTAATGAGCTAACCAAAGGTCGCCAGTCCAGTCAGGAGGCTGATGGGAAATCAAGTTCATTTAAACATCTATCAGATTCAGGGCTTTCGAGAAAACATCCCTCACTCCTACCAAGTGTCTATTTTATGAAATAGTCTTCTATTATATACATGACTATAAGACATTTCTTACTAAAAAAGAAAAAACTTTATACACTTTATAAATGTATTTAATATGAAGTCATTTGATTCTTCTATTTCATAAGTAGTAAAACCAATGATGTTATTTTTTTTAAATCCTAGAATCTGATGTAAAACACAGGCAACAGGAAGTAGCTGTATTTTTGGACATGCATGGAATACATCGAGTTTTGAGTACGGTTCAGGTAGTGACAATACATTTAAACATGAATGCACATCCATCTGCAAACCAAAACCCACTGTCAGTGATGGAGTGTGGACCACCGCCCGCTTACTTCTGGCCCAGATGGTGTGTGACCTGACAAATAGGGGTCAGAGGGGGCAGCTGCATGGGAGCTGGTCAGTGTGGGTGGTAAAAATATTCACTGTTGGCTAATATTACAGAGAAATACTTCTACAGTCGTGTTAAATTAGGTTGAAGGTGTAATTTTCTACAGCACGATTTCATAGAATGATGTAGTGTCTGCAAAGTGTGCTTCTTGTCAGACCAGTGGTCCTCCACACTCTTTCAGTTTTACAACATTTTAAAAAGTTCTTGGTTGTCACTTGGGATGAAAAAAGAAGGTGATGGTACTAAGGCGTTTCTTTAGACAGAGGCCTCTATAATCCATTCGCTCAAGCAGTGACAGTGATGTAACTACTATGTAAATACTTTTTAATATTTTGTAATTTGAGGTTTGCTGGGCAGAAAAAATAAGTTATTTGTAAATCAGAGTTTGTATTTTGTTCTTGAAATGCTTAAAATCAAGCACCAAATGCAGATATATATTGGGTTTGGTGTATCCACCAAACCCAAAATGTGTACTGTGGTAATGTGTCCATCCTACCTACTGTAATGTCATTGAATCAAATCAGAACAGCTTGCGACTATTTGGCACTTTCTACAATGCATATGTGTTTGCTCTTACATATAATTAGAAACAATTATCCAGGACCTACACATTCTCATTCCTAACTCGATACAGACTGACCCTTAGCCAGGGCGTCACATTGGGTCCCCCTAGAGCATCATTTTTCAACACGTGGGGTAGACCGAAAGACATCTAGACAATAAAAATCCACAAGGTTAGGATTAGGAAAAGGGGTTGGGGAACGGATAGAAATAAGAAAGACAAAGAGAGAAAACACAAAAGTAAACACAACATGAAATGGGACAAGAACCCTGGTCTCCTGTGTGTAAGTCCACAAACAGCTTTTGCTACTTAACAAAGTCACCTGTATCATGTCATCAATTTGCAATGTCTAAGGACTTACATGGACTTCTATCTGTTACGCTGCACCTGAAACTGGAGGTTATAGGGATACCCTAGGTGATGAAAACAGATGGCAAGGGCTCATGACCAAATGGCAGAATTTGACGACTTGGGAGTGAGAACAGGCCTCCAGGACAAATAACTCCCTTTCTGTAACATCATAACCAAACCACTTTTTGGCTGTGGACCGGCTGTGAAGCAGACCTCTGACCTTTGACCTATGGGATACAGCAATTGGAGAGGAAACATCCACAGAGATTAGTACACACTCAAATAAAATCATCACTTTTACAATCGAAACTGGGAGAGTGTGTTTATTGTGTAACTTGTTGATCTACAGGGTGTTAAATATTTGTTTCCACACTTTCCAAACTCTTCCAGATGGGGAAACCCCAGCTGCTCCCTCTGTTGACCTTTCACTATTTCTCACAGTTAATCCAAATAATCCTTGTTGTATTTTCTGTCTGCCACTGTGCATTAGCCTAAGCTAAAAGTTTTAAGGTATGAATGCAGCCTTTTATCATCCTCTTCATATAGTTTGCATTAGATGCTTTTAGGGACAGCTGAACTTCTTTTCCATTTACACTCTGTCTCAAGCATGTCCTGTTCCCTTCTGGTCTCTTGACACCCATTTAGGTCTACTTGTGCAAACAGACGCTATCAGCCGTATGAAATGTTTTGTCTTGGTTCCATTAGCTGCTGCACAAGGCTGCTTCAAGGTGCAGCATGTCACAGGCTGAAAAACACTCTAGAATGCTAGAGAAGTCATCTTGGATGTGCTTTGAATGACCAAATGCTAACATCTGAAAGCAAACACATACTGTGGGTCCATTTGCTTCAATGCTGCAGTAGTATGTTTATAAATCCAACACATTTTCAACACACATGCAAGTAATCTCACTTTTTGACCGCCCTTTCTCCAACATGATTAGCCCCGCTGTAACAGTGCTGAAAATACCAGGCTGCAACTCTAACAATATCACATTAGTTTCCATAGAATTGTCAGTTGAATTTGAAGTGAACTTGTGAAATTTTGCAAAAAGAAAAACAAGAAAATGCAAATTACAAACATTTCCATCAACTGGTCTGAATGAATGAATTATGAATGCATAGTGTTGTCATAAGGTTGTAATAAGTCAGTAATAAATAGAGTAGAAGGAGGGGCAAAAGCATGGCTTAAAATTTTAGCCAATGTCTACTGCTACGAAAACATGCTGCCTCTAATGGACTTCCATTGAAGTTCTCTAGAAATAAATATAAGGAGTCAATAACTTTTTCCAGGAGTCATTCCTGTCTTGTTCACTTCATTTGGACCCTCTAATAAGCATACTGGTGGTCCTTTTGAAAATGATTGCTCCATTAATAACATGTTAGGGCTAATAGAAGAGTTGTGAGTGGGCTTTGATTCACAGGTGTAATTGACAGCTCACACCTGTGCAAAGTCAGACTTTCAGAGCTTCTGTTTATTGAATAAAACATATTTTTTTCATGACAGGCAAAGGTTTCACTAACAAGACCATCAAAGGATTTTGTAATGAAATTAACCATTTAATGTATCACTAAGTAAGTTCAAGTGACTTAGCTTGAACCATCACCAATCATGTCTCTTTTGTCCAAATAAATAATTTATTTAAAACATTATATATATATAAAAATAATTTGTTGAAAACAACTTTTTTATTTTTTCCTGTCCGGCAGCACTGCTGTAGTTGTGGTTAAGAAGTTAGATGACTGAAAAAGAATTTTGTTACACAAATGTTTCATGAAATCTACGAAGTCTGTCCTGTTAGCTTAACTTAGCTACATTTACCAATTTTATGAACTGTCAGCTAGCGCTAATTAGTGTATTTACACAGTATGTAAAGTTGACATTACTGTTACAACACACACAATTGCATTCACTGACATTTATCCAGTAGCTGAAATTAGTTGGTGATGTTTAACATAGTAGTTTTAGTTAGCAGTGTGGCTAGTGTTTTTTCTACCTTAGCAGTAGCATTAGCTTTGCAGTTGTCAGCCATCCACCCTCTTGTCAAGGTGCCTACGGTCAAAATAAATAATGAGGCTTCAAAACAAAAACCAGTGGATGACATCATGTTGGCTTATGTTCACTCTGAGTTTTCCATCTAAAATGGCTGTGATGTGTTCAGGAAAGAGAAAGACTAATAATTTCACCTCCTCATAAGTCCAAATGTAGCTTTTCCTACATGTGGACCAGCCATATTTTTGTACTTAATTGAAATATCTGGGAAGACATCACTAGGTTCACTAGGTCCAAACTTATGTGACACTTATGCGCATATACAGTAAATAGGTTAAGGTAAGTTCTAATATGCTAAATTGATTTATTTATTTTATGATTAAATGAAGACATACACCTCATATCTGCTACATTTCAAGAACTCCTACAACTCAGAGTTTCTTTTGTTGGCCTTGTTCTCCCTCGCTTGCGAAGTAATTACCTCATTAGTAATAAATACATGCATTTCCAAGCACCAAATGCCCACAGCACTGACATTCAGTCTCAGTCTGTGTGCTTTTGTAATCTTTAGGTACTTGGAGGATGACGAAGCCCACATATGTGCATACAGCTCCATCCGTCTTCATGAATTGGTTTGAGGATCCAAACCCAACAGGAGTGTTGGTAGAATGTTTTCCCAGCTGTTTATGCTTTCCCTCATTTTTTTCATAACTGCACAAGTAGGGGATTAATCTCATAAAGAAACAATTAACAATCTTCTCTTTGTCAGCAGTAAAACAGCTGGGATGACCCCGGGCTGGGCGGCCCATGGTCTCTGCTATGGTATTTCTTAGTCATTTGCTGAGGATGGATTAACTTGGAAATGGTGTTTGACTTGTACTATAAACCCAGGGCCCCCTTATTAGGCGAGTATGTTTTCTGCAGCTGAGACAGATGAGGGCGGGTTTTCACTGAATGTGTGAGAGGAAGAGAGCGGAAGGGTCAAGTGGGCCAATGGCAGGTGGTCACCAGCTTTGTGAATAAGTCATAATAAACTTTAAGTGTTCTGCTGAGAGCTTATTGTATGTATGTTTATACTATAAAGTCTGATAATATGAACTTGATCAGTGGTAGTCTCTTACATTCTTACATTCTGTCATCATTCCTGCATAAAAGTGCTTTGGTTAGGGTTTGGAAAAGAATGTGGTTTTGTTCAAATGTTCAGGACTCATTAAAGTCCTGTTTTACTACACCTTTGTGAACCAAGTGCTGTAATTGCCTAAATCTAACCATAACAAGTCTAATGCTGTTGTTAAAACCAGCTGAGATTACAATTCACACAGGTGGCTCTTTTGCCTGCGAACAATTTACATTTATGTTGAGGATCAACATTTTTGCCATTTTTAAATTATATCAATTACAGGTGCAGTGTGCAAGAGGGGGGTATTTTTGCAAAAATGGATCACAATATTCTTAAATATTAATGTATAATCATCTGAACTGTTTATGTCTACAGTATATCTACAGGTCACCATGTTGTGCCACAATGTTTCTACAATAGCCCAGAACGGACAAACTAAACGCTTATTTGTATTTTACACCAGGATCACCAAAGTTGTTGAGCAGTAAGCTGCCATGACTGGTTGGAAATTCTTAGTGTCTCATCACCATAGACTGTATGAAAGAAGTGGACATAGCCACTCTGATGTCACCCAGTGGTTTGTGGACTGCCGGTTTGAAGCCTCAAGTTTGCATTTTGTTCAAGGGTGAGGAGTGATACTTACCAAGCTAAGGCTGCTGCTAACTTACTGAAAACACAGACCACCCTGCTAACTAACTATTATGTAAACACCAGCAAGTAATTTCAGTTGCTTGATAAATGTTAACATATACAGTTGTGTTGGATAACAGCAACGTCAACTTGACATAATGAATAATGCTTTCTTTTAGTTTTTAGCAGCCACTGAAGATTCTCCTACGTGATTTGAATTGGAGGTAGAGGGTGAGATGAGGGGTATTCACTTGGTTGCAATCTGCTACCTCACCTTGGAATATTTTGTTGAAACGAAACACTGCTGATGTGGGTGATATTATGTTTATAACAAAGCATATTTCCAGTTTCAATTTAGTCACACATGAACATAATTTCAGATAGGGTTTGCTTGATTACAGTGAGAGCCTAAGTGCAGCCAAAGTTCTTTTCTGCTCAGATCACTAATGTACCTTCATAAATGAAAGCAGTTTCTATTATAATAATGAACAGCTCAGTATCAGGGAGCCGCAATCCAGTTGGAACTGAAGACATATGCAAATTTAAACTTAGTCATAACTGCTTCCTTTAGCACTTTCCAAAACTCAAATAATACTGTGGTAAAACTGTGTGTAAATCCTATAATAGCAGCTCAGAATATGGTAGGAATTTCCCTTCAGCATCAACAGTAGTAGTTAGTATATGTGTGTTTCCACTCGGTCTGGTTGAGAAGAGCTTCAAGTGATGGCTCAGCAGTTTGGAGTATTAACCACTAACTGGCTGTATCGGTTGGTCAGATTACTTTTACCCAGCTGTCTACTGAGGATCAGAGGATAATTAGCCCATCTGACACATGGCCCATCCCTTTCTAAGCACAGTATAATCCGCAAATGGTTCACTAATGAAGAAATACATCCTTGGACACACTGTGAGCAAAACCAGCAAACATTAAAAATTAAAATTAGTTACATCCACTGAAGTTCCTCTGTTATACATGCTAAATGGCCATCAAATTTGGGAGATCAGAACCTAGTCTTTTTGCACTCAATCAGCTTGCAGGGCAGAGGAAAAAAAAGCATTCAACATAACACCATAATACGGTGGGAAACATCAGTGATTGGCTTGTGCTCAAAATAAACTTGTCTCATTTCTGTAGTAAAAACTAAGCTTATTCTGAATGTTGTTTACTGTTGAGACAAATTGGTGATCCTGGTGTACAATAAAAATACAAAATGCAAAGATCCGAAGTTCGGCAATAAAGCTGATATCATTGCTTGGAAATTCTCCCTCATTTCTTTTCACCGTATAAAATACATCATAGCTACTGTGACATCAACAATTGACTTCTGGAGTACTGTTTTGAAGGCTTAATTTTGCCTTTTGGTTGTTACCATCTTGACTTTTTGAAGTCACAAGTGACCATATTTGGATAAGATGGTGGATTAAGGGAAGTGCAAGGGGTCATGGGTGAAACTCTCCAAACTAATGCTACCGCTAACATACTGAAAACACTGGCCACACTGCTGACACTGTTATCCTAAACACCACCTAGTAATTTCAGCTGTGTCTTAAAAATAATACTGATAATAATAATAACAATAATAATAAAACAATTGTATTGGATAATGTACTTCACGTAATGTATAAAGACTACATAACGCTAGCTAGTTTAATTAGCAGGCTAACTAATGGACCACATATGCAATACTGAATTAATGCTAACATTAGCTTAACAGGTATCTAAGTAGCACTAAACTTCATGAAACATTTATGCAACAAAATTCTTTGAAGGTCTTGTTAGTGTAACAACTTAAACACAACTACAGTAGAGCTGTCTGTGAGGGAAAAATCCCTAATGATAACAATACATTAATATAAAATGAATACATTTTTCAGCCACACATCACTCACACTTGCTTTGACTGGCTAACAGACATCACTGACATTTCTTTCAAAAGCTAATTTTTCATTTACAGGTTGTGATTTTTCCATGACGACACTATTAGAATTGAAAGGATTGCTACACTGTGTCTTGGTATTTTTACTGCACATTCATCATCTGGTCTGCACTGTGAGGTTATCAAGTGTGTGAGCCAACCAAACTTTTGGCTCACAATAAGCTGTTGAGAAAAAGTCATTACGAGTAGCCAGTGGTTCACAGTCAAGTGTTCCCAGGTGTAAGTGGAGTGAATTATGTGTCTGTTGTTGTTGGACACCATATCTAAACCCTACCTGAACTTACACTGTAAGACATCATTCTGCTGTCAGGAGATATAACACAATGATCACTGACCCTGGTTAAACACACATTCAGCACAGGTACAGCGATAGAGCAGACTCAGTGCTTACTATGGACCTACACTTTCGCTTAAAGATTCAGTTGGGCCAAACATTTCTGATTTATGCCTCTCACACTGGCCATAATCTCAGTGTTTTCCTCCAACAGCAAAAGCAATTAGCGCTGACATTTGTTTTTGCGTCAACATACCAAAGTTGACAAGTTGCTTCCCTCAACCTGAAAATGCGATACCCATGTGTGTTTGTGCTGCTGTTTCCCACGCTCTCTTTACTTTCGCGGTTACATGTGATGTTAAAAAACTATGAATGCATGCACCTTTCACACATATGTTCGACAGTTTGTCTCTTCTCCTCAATGATGCAAACTGAAAAACACATGGTTGCTATGCGCCAGGCTGTAGTGTAGTGAGCTACCAGCTTCATGCTCCCACTCTTGACTCTGCAACATGCACTGAAATGTGGCACACAACTGTCAACTGTCTGCACCAACCAGGCTGTCATGCTTCAGCTGTTAGTCTGAATCACACGTTAGCAAAAATATTTAAAGCCTCTGGACATTTGGCTTGGAATAGTGGAAATGTATGTTTGATATCTAAGTTTCTCATTAGGCATCTGTAAAAAATCTGAAAGATAATAAACATACATAACTATTACAAAACCCAGTCCAAAAACACCTTCTTTCATTCTGCTGTTCAGACCATTTCTCAAGACTCTGTAGGTGTGGCAGATCATGTTTTGATTGACATTTCATTTTAGCTAGAAACATTAGCTACACCATTACTGGGGCTAAACGCGCTAGCAAAGCGTGTTAGCTAGTTAGATAACCTTAAATGCCATTTTTCATCTCTTTCATTTTCAAATGCTCTTCTAGTTACCAGTAAAATACATGATGTTATTGCATCATTAACCTATTTTATTTAACCCTCTGACCGTGGTCACTTAGGAGACAGGAAGTGTGCTATTTCATACCATTAGGGCATGGTCAATTAGTTAAAATGACTGTTTTTGTCCAGGGAGTCTGGTGGGCTGTCTGATAGCAAGGCAAAGCATATAGTGTACACTTAAATTCATGTTGACTGGCCATTAGAGTTTCAACAGGTTGGCAGTGGACACACACTGTGGCTGAGCTGAGCTGGTTGTCCATAAGCTGGAAGGTTGGTGGTTTGATCTCTGACTCCTGTCCACTCGTTGAAGTGTCCTTGGGCAAGACACTGAATCCCAACTTCCTCCCAGACAGAATATGTGTGTGAATGTTGCGTGTTGTCGTGTGTTGTAAATGATGTTCTGCTGATTGTAGCGGTTTGAATTTTAAGTGTACAAATCATACCTTCAATTCTTCCTTTACCTTCACAGACACTAATCTTTGCTGCATAAACTGCAGAATATTTTCAGCTACCTCGATCTACGGTACTTGTCATAGATGATTTACTAGAATTCTTGATTATTGGATGATCACAATGTCACAGTGATAAAACATCCAGAGATGATCCTCATTATTATTTCTGATGATCAGAAAGAAGTTTGATGAGCCCCTGTGAAAGTTCCACACTGCTTCCCATGACAGTGTAGGTAGGTGTCGGCACAGTGCGTCTGTTTGTCCGTGCACTTCTGCAACTTCATGTGGTTGGCGGAGGCAACCAGGCAAAAGCATCTCGGCGTCAATCATACAGGTGCGTGTTGTGTTTACCCAAGTCCCACAGCGAGAGGTGTCAGTCTCCATATACAAGCTGTATCTGTGGCAGCTTTGTCTGCTGACAGGAGGAACAGCGTGACAAAACAGCAGGGAGATTGGCATCCATCTCGCCCCCCCAGGCGCTCTGCTTGACGCTGTACACATAGCTGGATGCTTTAAATTCCTCGCCCTAGAAGAACTGTCTTGCATGATCTTCTCCCAAAGCTTGTTCTGTCTTCTGATTGGAGTGCTGTCGGAGTAGTGAGTTTGTTATCATCTGGGGGAAGTTTTCAAGTAGGTAAAAGGAAGGGTGGCAAGGATACTCAAATTCATTTTCTGTTACTATCATTTTTAGAACAAATTAAAATGACCATCAAGTGAACTGTGGATGTTCTCCTCTTTCCTTTTAATTTTGAAGACAAAACTCTTTCAGTTATTCATTTTCCTCTACTTGCTATTTCCCTCTTCCCTCTTCTTTCCATCTTGCTCTCAAAGACTACACACACACACACAAAATGAAAGTTGAGCAGTTATTTCTTTCAGAACGATCAGACCTGCCTACAAAGTCAGATCAAGCAGATGGCAAGTGCTGCGCATAAAGGGCATGAAACCAAATCTGTGGGGCACCTGCACCCACACCGGCAAGGCTTCCATTGAAAGCCAATACTTCAAATGTGACCAAGAAACCAGAGCGCTAATAGCCCCCTGACAATAGACAAACTGGGAGAGATCAGCTTGGCTTCTTTCTCTTTTGGACTCAGCATGAATGAGGTCATTATTTTGGTGTGTAGCTGGAAGGATAACATCTGTATAGACATGGACTGAATGAGTTGTGCTGCATGAATATTTAAAGATGCTGTGTGCTGTGTTTTGACTTTAAACTGGTACAGTCTTGTTGAGTTGGATAACACAGTCTGACCACTGACTAACCTCCGACATTTGCTTTCTTTTATTGTAAAGTAGGTGTGTTTCCATCCCATTGTTTTTATGCACATTTTAAATTTGTGTATAAAAAAACCTGAGTAGAAATGCTGACAATTCAATTGAAAATCTTTGAATATTGCAAATAAAGTCTTTGCACTTGGAAACAGATTGGGTGAATAAATGATGACTAAAGGTAACTAAATGTGTACACGTGTGGACTAATGAGACTGCAATGAAACGCTACAGTGCCATGTGTTAAGTAGAGGCTGAAAAAGTGTTTGGGACCCCTCTAGATGTATTTGAGACTCCTCTAGATGATGGGATTCCATGGGATGCTGGCCAGTTTTGCTATTCATCACATGGCTGGGCGTACAGTTAAAAAATGTTAACCGGAGTGGGCTAGACTAATATGAATAAACAGTATTTTCGTTCTGTTGTTTTTATTCTCTTCTGTCTGCTCTGGTGGTTGATTACAGGCAGTCAGTGCATGACCTTTGTGGACTGAAATTGGAGGAAGACAGAACTGCAATGGAGAGTAAAGGGCAATGACCTGTGTATCACACTGAGTGAGCTTTGAAACAAGTCTGAAGTTTTAAATGTCCAGTGTGTAAGATTTAGGGAGATCTAATTGCACAAATAGAACATACTATTCATAATTATGTTTTCATTATTTTAGAACCACAAAATTTAAATAGTTGTGTTTTCATTACCTTAGAATGAGTCAATTATATATTCAAAGGGAATCACCTTGTTGTGCCACCATATTTCTACAGTAGTTCAGAGTGGACGCACTCTTTTTTTCTGTGCCACAGTAGGTGCATTACTGCCACATACTACATTTGAGTGTGGACTAGAGTTAATATCCCTTCAACTAAAAAGCCCCGAACAGACAAAACAAACACTGGCTCTAAGGGCCTTTTGTGTTTTTAGCTGCCAATGTAAGAAAGGGTGAGGGCAGAGCACTGCGATCTGAAACTGGACCGCTAGACATCACCAAATATTACAAACCGAACCTTAAAGAATCAAAGAAGTTCCTAGGACTTGAGAGTTATGGAGTCACTATTTCTTGCAAAATTTAACCATATCACTACTTTGCAAAACATAGTGATATGGCTGAAGGTGTCAGAAGTACTAGAAAATCATTGATTTCATTCACTTTCCTAAAAACCCAACAAAAATGGGAGTTATTCTTCTGGGACTGGGATGGGACAAATCTTTTTCCTTTTTTTTTCTGGATCCCACACGCTCATGTCACCTTCTAGTGTAAAGAGCTGCAGAAACAAATGTTAGAAAAAGTCTAACCAACTGCAGGCGAGTGGAAGAGTTTGAAACTATGTGAGCAAGAAATTTCAGTTGGCTACCAGTGGTTCAGATGGCAAAAGCTGAAGGAAGTTTCAGGTTTTTGACAAAATGGATCCAATTCCAGGTCAGAAATTGTATCGTTACATCTATCAGCTCCTCAGTCAACAGCACAGATAGTATGTTATTGTATTACATCTAACTGGCAAAGTTTGAAAATCAACTTTAAACTGACCTTAAGTTGATTAATTTTATTGCCCATTAAGGTAATGATGAAACAAACATTGAAGGACAGGAGCTTGATAACTTATTTATTATTGTTTCAGTCTTAGCTGCAGGCTTTTTCTCTCAAATGGGCAATGTGCAACTATAAATAGGCAACTATTGCTTATCTACATGAACCAATAGTAAACACGCATACATTTGCATTTTCTTTTGTAGATTTTTTGAAAATTCAGTATGTTTTGATGGAAACCTGCCTAATTTACTCTAAATTCAGAGGGAAAATCCATGATTACATGAGGGTTCAAAACAGAAAGATGCTGGTCTTCTGCTGAATAGTAAAAAAAATAAAATAAAGTGAGGATTTCTGGCAATTACAGGGTCACGGAGAAAAAGTCAACTCCAGTTGGATCAAGAAAAATAATAGTATCTACAGCTACATGCATACATTTGTCTTATATGCTCTTTTTTACTAGCACATAATTAATTCATTCCTATTTTACACACACAGAAAGGCAACGCGTCGATTATGCATGGCGGCTCCCAGGCCCCTCCCATCCATTCAGCCTGAGCCTCTTTAGAAAAGGGAACCTCAGACTTTAGTTCTTATTCTGTCCACAGATTTGCAAAAGACACACAGTCCCATATGCCTCATTGTGCTCTGGATTAGACCTGCCTTCATTCAGTTGAACCTTGAGAGTAACCCCTTGGCCGCCTCTCTGCCATTGGAAGCAAACCAATTAGAATCAATTGGCTGTATTCTCTGGGGTGATTAGCATACATGCTCCACTTGTGGGGTTTTGACAGTTATTGAAGCTGTCCGGTTTGAGTGCCGTCTGTATGGCTGCTTCATCACCTCGCTAACCACGCTGATAATAATGAGGACTAATGAGCTAGTTTGAAATGGGAAATGTAAGAATAGGCTATGGATCTATATGTCATGTATGTGTTTTAGTAAAATGTCCTGAACTTTGAATGCTCTAGATATGTTTCAGTGATATCTAGAATAATATTTCTTAGGAGAGTCTTTGTCTCTTATTTGAAGCCTGGTGAAATTTGATTTGATTTTCAAGAATAAAAGAAATCTTTATATTGAATGACTCTGGAAATTTGTCTTGAAAGAGTAAAAAAACATACAAAGTCTCATTCATTCAACGTTCATGACTATTATAAAACCTTGTCTAAAAACAGCTCATTCTGCTGTTTAGACCATTTCTCAGACTATGTAGACATGGAGGATCATGTTTTGACTGACATCTCATTAGCTAGTAACATTAGCTACACCATCACTGGGGCTGCAATAAATGTATTAGCAAAATCAGATAATATAGTCTAATAATACGCTAATAAGTCACTTACATAATGTATGGTTAAGTGCATGGTTAGCAACTTACATGATCAGTTTTCACACCAGGGTCATGTGATATGTGGAGAGGGAAAGAGCAGCAGTGGTCAAGTGAGGTAGAAAGTGAATGAAGAGAGAGAGGGGTATTAGTGACAACAAAGCTGTCAAATCAGAGAAATTAAAATTTTTTTACTGATTGTTTCACAGTGGTTATGTTCTTAATCACCATGGATGTGCACCCAGGGACAGAAATTCTAATGAACATATTTCTAATTGGGATTGGAACTACTTTCTAATGTTTTTTGGTATTTACTAATATGTACATAAGACCCTAAATTAGATAGATGCTATCATGTAAACATGTAGTTTTCCAGAGGTTTTAAAAGTTAACAAAAGGGGGAATCACAGCAATGACACCAAAGTGGGGAGAACACACCAATCATCAACCTTATGAGCTTTTTCTTCTTCTTTCTTATATTTAGTATACAGCAGTGGTGATTATATGGGACACTGTTTCACCTCATTGGCATGCTATGTAATGTTGGCTGGTTATATTTAATAAAAGAGACTATTTTTAATAAAATAAAAATCAGAACTAATCATTCATAAACAGCAAAGCCTGTTATGAGTATTTCAACCGAAATGACAATATGGATGGGACTGATACTGATACAAGAATTACAGCTTAAGTTAAAGATGTAGCTATTGTTTTCTGAAATTCTGTTCGGTAATAAAACCGCTTTTACTTCCTCCAGCAGTGGATAAATGTCATTAAACACAAAACTGCCAAAAGGTATTAACTGGAAAATCCAATAACAACAATGAGTGGCTAATTAAATGACAATATTGCCTCCACTGAATACAAAATGTGTCAATAACACACTAATCATCTAAATAAGGAGCCTTCAGCTCATTGCATAGCTAAGCCTTCAAATTTACTGGGATCTGTGCTGGCTGATAATGCGGTTCCAGTGGCCTCTGGCATAAATGCAGGCATAATGAATCATGGGAGCCCTCCAGAGGATAGTCCAATGGATGTTTTCCAGCCGATCTTCATTAGCCGCCATCCAGCTGAAACATCTGTCACTGGAGTGCTTGGCACTGTCCCATGGCAATTAGTGAGCCGCTCGCAACAGGTTCTGCTGGAAGATAAACAGGACACGAGAGGAGCTGTAGGCATGCACAGTGCAGCTTCACATGGACACATCGGAGCAATGACAGGCTTCAGCTGACAGTAGTGCCATATGTGGACTACACACACACACAGCTTCATGAATGTACACTTTACATACTCGTGATGTTCATTTGAAAACCTAAAAATGTACTTAAAAAGAGATTCCTGCACCTGTACAAACACACATACATTAATTCATATTCAATTCACCCTCCGTGTACAACTTCACATGGCATGTTTGCACACTTATTTGAAGCTCACATATGGTAGCAAGCATGGCTGTTCATTGCATCCCTCTGCACTCACACAAATGTATATATGCAGATTGAAAACACACTACATGATTATATAACCCTCACCTTGCTGTTTTTATAAAAATTGAACTTCAAACCACACAGCAACATGCCCAGAATTAAGAGAGACCAAACCTCCTCTAACCTTAACCTTTACCCTGAGCACTCGCACCTATTGATCACAATTATGTAAATATATCAACTTCACCCTATATTCCAGTCCAAAGATACATCATTTACACTTTGAAAGAAATCTTAGAATCCTTCAACCTTTCACGGTCAAACTCTTTGTGGCACTAGATCTTGGCACTACACATGTGGGTAAAGATTGCTAACTGAAGATTATGAAGGCTATTAAGAATATCTTTTTAATGTAATTATCTATATTAAAATGGTTCCATGTGTGTTGTATTCTAGTCAGTACAGTACACTTATAAAGTGGTATACAGAGTGGTAAGCACAACTCCAACAAGCATGAAGACAGCACCTCACGTTTGAAGTTTTACCTTAAAAAAACCAAAACACTGGATAAAAGACTTAAAAATCAATGATAGAGATCATAAACCACAAACAGTGAATGTAACAGTCAGATAATGTAAACAGCAACCACAATGAAACTGTAAAGTCCACTTCAGATTCACAAAGAGACGAAGAAACCATTTTAGGTCATTGGTGGGAAAGGTTATAGCGGTGTTACCTGGTCCATCTCAGTTCAGCTCAACTCAGCACGAAGTTTCCAAGCTCTGAACCTAATTACTTTTGGCTTCAATGCTACCAGTGGTCCAAAATTATTTGTGAGAACCTTCCATGTTAGAGGAAAAGTAGTATCAGATCTTCTTAGACCATCCACCAGGTCACCACTAACCCATAGTGTTAGGGTTAAGTTTATATTTGAGTCATGTTTGGACTGATGTAGCTGATGTTTTCTTTTAGCCACATGTTAATCAGGAATTAGAAAATGTTCCTTTTCAATTTAAGTCCAAAACATGGATTCTGATTTTACATTTTTTTTATGAGCATTACATTAACTCTGAACCTAAACAAAGCAAAACTTTCCTCAAAAGGTTAAAGCACATTGTTCACAATGGGACAAAATAAAGTTTCACAACGATGGATATGAGTAAAATTCGAGCATAGACTTGTCACTCAGAAAATATCGGTACACATTTCCCATCTGGTCTGAAAGTAGCAGCGGTTCGAGATTGTTGATTGTATTGAAGTGGTTGAGAGCTGACCCCCTTCACCACCATCACCACTTCTGTCAGTTTTCTCTCCATCATGGCTTCATTCTTAGGTTGCAGCAAACACAGAAGCAGCAGAGCGAGACGAGAGAGAGCCACTAAAGACCAGAAATCCTCACCAAACACCACCAACACACACACACACACACACACACACACACACACACACACACACTTAAAACCTCTACAGCACCCCAATGTGGAGTGC
>JAPQRN010021901.1:6996-18032 GCA_037367275.1 Coranthus polyacanthus | reverse complement strand
ATTTCCTGGACCAGAGAACGCAGATCTGAGGGCAGCCACAGCACCTGAGAGACGCGCACATCAAACACACAAACACAAGACAGAACGAAAGCAGGAAGCTGTGACGTACAGTACAGTTCATTAACTAGTCACTTAGTCTGCTTTTAAACCTAAACCAGACTCATTAAAAGGTAACGTTTCTAAATAAATCATAGCATATTAAAAGAATTAGACTCAGTCTAACGACACTAACATACTACACTGCATAATAAGATTCACACACGTTTACTATTCCACATATTCCCTTAAAATAACCATATAAATGATTAAATTCCAAAGTAGTCTGTCCAGTAATGTGTTCAGTTAATACATTATATATCTTTTGCCTTTTGTTCGTAGTCGTCTCGTCTGATAACGTTTGATGTGAGACAACGCCACACGAGGACATCCTGGTGGACGGCCGGTTAAAAGCCTGACCCTGAACTGTAACGTCCAGGGTTTGACTCCGGTCAGGGACCCGTGTTAAAGGCTTCCTGCTTTAGACTCGCTTCCCGTCAGAGCTCTATTGTCTGCTTTGAATACAAGCGCAGAATGCAAACCTGCCTCATCTCCATATGTCAACCTCCTACAAATAAAAGTACAACTGGATATTTCAATACGAAGCGTCCGAATGATTTTCATGTCCCGTTAAGTCTCCACCGAGTGAGACATAAGCGTTAGTTAATAAGTAACGACTCCTTAAATATCATAACTATTATTCCTTAGTGTTAAGTCCCTTCATGTTTGAAGACATCCTCAAATTAAAATACGCACAACATACCATTTCTCAGTATGTTTATATGTCTCCATAATGAACCTTCATCAACAATCACTTCAGCATTTTCGTATTCGAGCGGCGTGTGGCCGTTGTTGCGAGGAGCTTAGCTAAGGATCGTTTATAGGAAATAATAAAAAATAAGATCCAAAAGGAGAAGCTGCTCAGCAAAAGTTTTATCTCGTCCAAGCAACAGAGCAGCGTCACTGACTATATTAATAGCCGTCACTGATTTAATTAAGTAACTGAATCAACGTTGTCGTGGAACTATTACAGAACGTCCACAGCCCACTTCAAAACTCCTCATTTAATCATCATCATCATCATCAGTTGTGAGAAATACTGTTTATGTTTCTGTTGCTCGGCTGCTCTCGCTCCATCACAACATCGATATTAAATCTCGCTGCGAACCAGGTCTTATGTCATTACCGAGCTTGTACTCGGACACCTGAACCGCGTGAGCCCCACCTGGGAGGACTGGATGGAGGACTCGTTCTGGATGACGTCCAGCGTGCGTTGGATCCAGGTGTCTCTGTAGGGGTGGCCTCTGGGTGGACGGTACAGGTCAAAGATCACCAGCTTGTCGGTGTGAGCTGCCAGCTGGAGGAAGGCCTGCAGGCTGCAGATGGACTGGTTTCCCGCCCGCTGTCGCTCGTCTGCCTGCAGAGAGCCAGCCGTACCGAACGGATTGTGCTGGAAGTGACAACCATCGATACCTCATTAATAGTGTGATGTAATGCGCCGGACAGTGTTCCAGCTCATTCTGCTGTTGTATTGATGAGCTAGATTAAATAACAGCCATGTGTTGACCCTCGTCAAGACGACGAGGCTCTCATTAATGTTTCACATGTAGGGAAGTAACATATGCTTTGTCGTGTCAGAGAAAATCATGTTGATGTCGTATTATTTCAATTTAAATCTATAGAAAACCTGCATTACAAACTGAAGGTGTGACAACGTCCTGAGGTGAATGTGAAGCGTGGAAGCGACAAAACCTGCTAAACTTGCAACGTCCTCAAATCACTGCTTCCAAAAGTCAATCCTCATAGACCCTTATGTTAAAATGTCCAACTTCACGACAGAAATGAACATGTTTACAGCCTGGTACATAAAAAACCTGACTCTAAATGTTACTGTTGTGGCTAATTTTTTGTGGCTCTTTTGAGACAAACGTCAGCGTTTTGCGTTACAGTGAAGGTGTCAGCGTCTTTGGAGCTTCACCCGTTCTAAGACCTGAAAAGTCCACATATCTCTGCTCATTTGACGAGTGCTGCTACGGCAAAGCAGACAAGAACATAACCTGTCTACATCTGAAAGGCATTCCCAGAGAAAGAAAACCTAGTGGCAGATTCATTCTTCTTTCTGCTGTGTGCAACTCTTCAAACCAGAAGAATCTGAGGACAGGTGACTCACAGAGAGGAACCAGGACCCTGCATTGAGGTTCTCCAGTTCAGCCCAGGTGAACATGGCAGCTGGGACTTTCGTCCTGTTGGGGAAAACCTTGTGGATGTTGGTGGTCCGCTGCAGGGTGCGGTCATGCATCAGGAACGGAACCCCGTCGAGACTAGAATCAAAACGACAGTGATGATTACTCTGATTAACGCTCATTTACAACTATCAGAACAGGACTGTCATCTGCTGACACTTGTTCACTAACACTGTGTTGGAATTAACTCCTGCGTTTTAGAAATATCAGCAGAACTTCATTTTCATTCCAGTTTCACGTTCAACACATGACACGTGTTGGAGATTTTAACGAGAGGTCGACCAATAGTGGATTTTTAAAAGCTGATATAATAATGATACTGTTGTAAATGTACTGTTACTGAACATCTAAGTCAAAGTAATAAATACCTAAATGAATAAATCGATCAATCAATAAATACACCTTAAACGAACAATGGTCAGTCTCTCATTTTAACCACTGTCGGCGATACCACTTCATTACAAGCTGAACATCAGTCAAACGGTGTCATATCCATCACGTCACACATTTACTATATACGGTACACACTTTTAGGAAAACCAGCTGGTCTGGAGTCAGCGGCTGACTGACCTCACAGTGACATCCGTCTCCAGACCTTCACTTCCAGCTTCCACGGCCTTCTCAAAAGACATGAGTGTGTTTTCAGGAGCAAGCTGCAAGCGGGACACACAATGAAGGGAAATGCATCAGGACCTGATCTGAGCCACGGCTGCTACGGAAGTGTCCTAAGACATTTAGAACATTTAACATCTTCCAGAGGCAGCGCGGTACCTTCAATATGTGATGTGAGTGGATCTTTTTGAAAGTTAAACCTCCTCAAGTATGAATTTAAAGTTACAACTGGCTCACGTTATGGAATGGATTTTAAAGTTTTGGTGCAGCAGAGTCAAACTGAATCTAGATTTAGACTGAAAACTACTGTGGTTTAAAGAGAGGTTTAAATCTAGTCTCTTCTCTTCTTCACTTTACATTAGTTTTAAAGTTTGGCAAACAATGATTGAATGGGGTTTCAAAATGTATCCTTGTTGGCGAAACCCAGAATGAGTATCATCACGTTCCTCATCTGGATGCTGGCGTGAGGATCTGTTCAGGTTACACAGTCCTTTACGGTCAAAGTGTCATAACAGTATTCAAGCAATCAGCAAGGTTCAGGAAACATACAAGCTGCAGACGCTCCAAACGTCCGATCATATTATACACAGACCCCACTAATGCAGCGATGACTAATATTTACATTATTGGAACCTTATAGCTCAGATGTACGGTGGCCTTTTCAGTGTTTTTCTTCTAATCTTCACTGATGATCTGAATTATGGTTACTTGTCTCCACAGTGAAGAAACTTTGAGCTCGACTTCAGCCTGTAGAGATGTGGTTAATGTTACACTGGGCCCAACGGGAAGCGTGCTCTGTAACCAGAAGGATACGCTGTCTTGTATCGGGACGGCAGAGTTCGAGGATGCAAGTATCCAGGAAAATATTTGGCAAAGTAACAAATTACAAGCTTTGCAATGGGAGCTTGTGGCATTTTCTGACTCAAGTGATTTTACTTATGTCAAAGTTTCAAAGACAAAAGAAGCTATTTTGTCTTAGGCTGAATGGCGCCTAAATGGAAAAGAGTATTTGGAACAAACCCTGAAGATGTGTATGAAGCATGTCCATGGCAGCTTTCAACCGTCTGTAACGACAGCAGGAGAAGGAACGAAGGCCCCGTTCAGAAGATGTTCACATTCACTGTTCACACCTGGCGTCTTGAGCGATCTTAACTTCAACAGACTGGCTTTGTACCGTTTCTTTGTAAATTTAATCCACTGTGCTGCTCAAACACGACCGGCGGCAGCTTTTTGAGGAGTGTTTGTTTTTATTGGCGCTCTTCGTGACATACGCTTTAGTGGTGATTGAATCTTCAAGCAACTTAAAACATGTTCATACTGGATTATGTGAACTGCATTTCCTCATGGAGAAAACAAAGTGGTAAAGGCTGAGTGTTGCTCAGGCAGCACCACGCATGTCAAGCACTTTATTAAGCTCATCTCTGTGGGCTTTTGGAAAATATCAGACGTTTTTTAACGCTTTAATATGACGCCGTTGGAGCCGCAACGGCGTCAGCCAAGTCCTTCGATGCGTCCCGGGACACGTGCATGTTCAGATTGACGGAGAATGTGGACAAATGCGTCCCAGACCACCTCTGAATGTGTCCAGAGTGATCGGATAGGAATGCGTCCTGAAATGCTTCCCGAGTGTGTTCAGACCTCGCGTTAGAGCTGAACACGTGATGGGTTTTGTCAGGACGGATGTTGAGGCCGGGTCTGGTCACCCGTCAGTAGTGCATCCAAATGGACTAAAGTCAGTTCTGCTTCCAGGTCCTTATTTAGGTTATCTCACAAATGAATTACAGTATATCTTGCAAAAAGCTTGATAAGACATTTACAAGACACCCTCTGGACAAATGCATGATTCAGGTCATTCCACACAGACTCACCTACACCTCCCACTTCATATCATGGATTTTCTTGAAAAAAATACATTGGACTTCAAAATCCTGAAGCTTTAAATACTGTTTTAATTCTGATTTTTTAATAATTTGGCCCCAGAGCTAAATCTCATCATTAGTATGTGTACTCTAAGCCTCACAAGTTGCTTGATTTTCACTGGTTTGAGTTGAAATTTGCAACGAACATCCAAGAAACCCTGAGGATCGTTTCAGCATGTGTTCATGTAAAAAGCTAATAAAGTTAAATAAACCTAAATAATTTGTTACCTGAAAGAAGAATCTTTCATTTTCAAAGATTAGTGTTGGAGTAAAGACCACGTAAACCGAGACCAGATGAGACGCACAGCAACAGCAAGTCCACGATGGCAACCAAGTTCTCCAGGTACAGAATATGACACAAGCTTATGACGCCAAGTGTGTTTTAACAGGTTTGAAATAACAAACATCTTTAAAGGTGATTACATTTCCATGGAAACGCGGCATGTCGTGTTCCCTCAAACGTTCATTCTATACAAGATTCACACAGGTCTGTATCTATAGATACCTGTATCTATATCTACGAGTCGTTTGATCTTGCTTCATGAATTGAATGCCACAGGTCGTGCAAAATTAAACCTGAAAAGCTGAAAACAACCCACACGTTGACTGTGTATATTTCCCCAAGGACAATTTGAATTTCATTAAACTGTCTTTTTTTTGTTTCATAGGAAAGCGTTCAATCAATAAAGACATTTAAAGGTGTTGTATTTCTCCACCATTTAATAATGTTTCCTACTTTTCACTCACTGCAATGTTACACTCAGTAGTTTTATTACTACGTCGACTTCGAGGGTTTTCTATCTCAGATATTGAGCCTGTTTTTCCAATGGGTCTCGGCTTTTAATGGCTCGGTTTGTTGGATACTCGATGATTTCATCTTATTCCTTGTGCCTGGACTTGCTTTACTGTTTTCTACTAGTAGATGAGATGTATTGAGCTAATGAATATTTTGTCTTTCTTTTGACAGTGCAGCGACTCACCATGGGGGCTCCTCTGTGGCCGATGAGGGCCGGGGCGGGGCCCAGGGCGCCCTTCTCTTTGATACAAGGAGAATACAAACCGAGGGGCACCAAATAGAGGGCCAACAGGACGGTCAGGTACAGCCCCATGATCAGAGCCCGCTTTACTGAAACAAAGCAAACACTAATACAGATTAAGTAGTCTGACTAAAGACATCTGAGGAATCCATAATGAACGCTCTGAGACTATATTTTACTACAACTTTAGAAACGAGAATGCTAATTACTTACATAACACTAGCTGTGCACCTCACCTCTGCTGTTCATTCGAAAGAAATGCAAAGCTATTGGCCACGCCAGCGCTGTCATCAGTAAGACTCCGCCCACATGTAAATAGGGAGCCGTTACCTGGTCAGCAAACACAACACAACGTGCCGTCAGGAGTGGACGGCACACTGGGGACAGCGGAGGACCGATGGGAGGAGACGAGGAGACTTACCTGGAAGGAGAGCAGTAAGGTGGTCCACTCTTTACTCCACAGGTCTGATAAGACCGCGATGGCTGCAATGGAGAAGGTCAGGCTCACCACGATCCCAATCTGACACCGAGACAAAGACAAACGTGGCATCGGAACGCATCAATCGGTATCAGCTAGAGATTGAAAACACCTTTAATGCTGCAAATGATCATAATGTCTCCTGAGCTTCTCTTTGAGGAGCTTGGCATTTTTTGGTTAGCGTACATCCTACTACTGTATAAGGCAACGCTTCCCAATGTTTACTGACATGTTTGGAATGCTTGGAAGCTAAAAAAACAATGGTAGATAACATTGTATTTTTAATCAGTCAATGGCAGTACTGGGGACTGGATGGGACTGGACACATCAAGAACATCCACTGTGTTTTTGATTGACTGTCTATTATGAAAATGAAAAAGCTAACGACTTAGTCTCAGTTGCCTACGTAAAAGGACTTCTACGTGTTGCTTTTCGCTGCATACTGTCAGCTTAGAAATTCAACTTAAACCTTCACGGAAGCACACAAGGATGCACGAATCTTACATATTGAACCTTTAAAGTGAGCCCTGCTTTTTAAGAAACAAGGCTCGTGGACGTGTACAGTTAAAACTCTGTTTAAATCCATATTCTTATTTCAAATGTGCCCATTTATACCTGCTATAAGAAACTGGTGTGGCCTCAAAATGATGCCTAACCCGCTTTATTACCTCATTCTGTGTTTTCATTTACTCAGGGAACATAAAAAGAACTCAATGTATCTGCACCAAATGAAGCAATACGTGCTGCAGTGAACTGAAATAAAACAGTGACTTTAAAACGTCACCACCAACTTAACAACCGCCGACTTCACCAGTATGTGTTTAGAGTTTGAGTATATTTTGCGGTTACCTTGTGACTCCAGTGTAAATAGAGCTTCTGGCCTTCTGACAGCAAACACACCGCCAGCAGCTGCCATTAAAACAACACAGACACATTGGAGAAGGTGCGATAATGTGATAACTGTGGAAAGTCTTTCACAGCAAATGCTAATCTACTACACGGCTGCTTTTTACACAGAGGATGTTTTATTACCTGCGATGTCAGACTAGCAGCTGCTTTAGGAGTATTTCAAAGCAGTTCTCTGATACTTGAATAAAGTAATGTTATCTTTTAGTTTTAGTAGTTAATGTTAGTGAAATCTAATATAGCTAGCTAACAGCAAACAAACTTTAGCCAACATTAGCGAGCTGAGGGGAAAGTACACAAAGTTATTTTAAAAACGTAGATTCTGGTTACGGTCAGAAGCTAACGTTAACGCTAGAAAATAATATGTTTCCATAGAGTAAAAGTGTTTAGGAAAAGACAGAGAACCTAGGGCTCTCGTTTTAAACAATGTGGCCAAACACAAAACAACCAGCTGAAGCAGCTACAAAAAGACATTAAGTAAATTGTATAAATATAGCTCTTACATCTCCGTTCAACCAATGTGAGATTCTGACGGCGTCATCTGTGCCACCAGTATGTTCAAAAATGCACAAGATCTAATTGTTTGACGTGATTCTCAGAAAGTCCCATTTGAGTCTGGATGTCATGTCAGTGTCTCACCATGAGCACAGTGATGTAGGTGAAGAAGGCTGCAGCGATGACCAGCAGCACCACAGACCAGGGAAACCAGAAGCCCAGGTTCCCAAAGTTAAACCTGCGCACACAGAGGTCAGGGACGGGAACGAGGCCGGCGGTTATTAAAGACGGTAAAGACATGCACCAGCGCTTTATCATGCAGCACAGAGGATAAAAGAAGCTCATTTCAAAGAAACAAGACCTTCTAGATTACACCACACCTGATTATGGGAGATAGTCTGTGTTTTTTGATAAACATCAGAAGTAAAAGTTTATCTCCGACCTCCAGATAACAAAACTAATTTTCTTGAGATAAACTCATCACAAGAAAACGAGCTTTGTAATCTCAAGACGACAAGATAATGAACTTGAGATCTCAAGTCCTGAGATCTAGAGCTCTGTTGACTTAACAGCTGCTGAATATTTTTTGTTTTAGATTGACTTACTGATTGATCCTTGCAGCTCTTAGGGCCCTCTTGAAACTGAATTGCATTTTTGAGGGATTAAACGTATTTGAAAACTTGTCATATTTTCTGGCTCTTGGACATGACTGTGGCAAAATGCCTCAATAGCGTTCCCCTATTGCAAAATGTAAAAAATTAAGCCCCTGTGTCTGGTTTCACCTAAACATAGTCAGGTTTGGTAGGGACATGTATCAGGTCCAAACACACAAAAAAAAGCCTCTGGGACCCACATCCTACACCCAGCAGGAAGTCCACCATTTTGGTTTGAATATGCATTTCTTTCCATGTTTTTGCCCTTTCCAGCCACTGTACTGTTGACACTGGAGGTAATATTTAACTCCTTTGTACAACATTTGAAAGGAGGCCAGGCCAGAAGACGTATGCGTGGCAGCTACAAAACCACTCGACCGCAGCCCTCCATGAAGCACTCGGAGGTACGAGGGCCCGATCATTGCTACTTGCAGCTTTACTTTAATTTAAACCCTTATAATTTCGGTGCTTACATTTACCTTACTTCCTTAGTTCACATATTATGTTGTATAATCTGGCACCAGAAGGACTCTGTACTCACACCATAGGGAAGTGGGGGAACAGTGGGTTAAACGGGGGCTCATCTGCTCATTTCTGCCCCAAGAACCACGATGTTAATCCAGCTACAGTGTTTAGTGCACATGCATACTTGTGCACAGATGCATGCAAACTGCACATGTCATACCAGTCAAAGTCATTGTAGTCGTTCTTTGCTTGTCCCCAGAAGTAGAGAAACACCAGCGTGATGCAGAAAGACGCCACGAGCAGCGCGAAGCAGGAACCTTCCAACTGCACAGGAAACGAGACACACAGGCAGGTCAGCTCTGCCTTCAGTACATTCACTAACTCATGCCTATATCTTTTACAGCCTTGTTTCCATGGAGATGGAAGAATGGTCCTTGACCCTGTGCAGAGAGAGAGGAATTTAAACGGGAAAGCTCTTTACTGGCTTAACGCTGATTGTAAAAACCATGACACAACGTCGCAGCAAGTCCTGGTCTCGCTCTAGGATTTGTTCTACTTCCATTTCACAACATGTCATTATTTTTCCTCAAGAATTAACTCCATTATATTTATCTGAAACCAATAAGTATTACATTACTTATTTACAATCAACTAAACGACATAAATGTATGAATGTATGACATTATTTATACATTGTTTATACATTATATACGTATGTATCTGACTCGCGATGTTTCCTCTCTCTGCTTTTTTTGTATTCCCCGTTTCTTCTCCTTTGCTCACTTAAAGGAAGAATTTAGGTCAATCACGATGAAATAGAGCAAAATTCCTATGAATTTAATTATGTTAAACTTGGTGCAATTTTGTGAAATTAATATGAAATACTTCAACTACATTCATTTATAGTTTTAGTCACTGTGGATACATACGGTGCTTAATAAATGTATTAGACCACCTTGTGAAAACACATCAGCATCATGAAGTTCTTTAATGCCGACTCTTTCATTTCCAGTGAGCTCTCCACATTGAATTCACATTCTTATGTCCAAATTTGACAAGAAATTCGATCATTTTCAGCTAAAGACCTTTGCGATGAAAATTTAGCAAAACTGCAACAAATTGTGGTGTTTTTTTCCAGAAGTGACTCAATGGTGCTTGCTATTAAATTTCAAAAGTTAAGCTCCTGCATTGAGATTTCACCTAGACGTATAAATTTGGGTAGGCGCATTTATCAGGTTTAGTTGCACAAAAAAGCCCCTTAGGTCATTTTATTTTAAATGTGCAATTTTTGCCTGTTTTTTGTCATTTCCAGCCCTTTTACTTTGGACACAGGGAGTAATGTGTAACTCCTTTGTACAACATCCAAAACGAGGTCAGGTCTGAACGTCTACATGACCAAAAAAAAAAAACATGTAACTGCAGCCCGTCCGGAAGTCTCAGAGGCGTGACGGCCCAATCATAGCTGCTTGCAGCTTTAATTTAAACCTTTATGATTTCTGTGCTTACGTTTAGCTAATTTTTGGACCATTTTTATAAAAGAGTTACAGTATTTTTACTTGCAAACATTCTTCTGTCTGTTAACTCAACATTTAAGGAGCATTTTTTGTTCTTGCTAATTTTACCTAAGAATGTAAATCCTCGCTACTTGCTGTTGGAACATGCAGCTGAGGTGTAGGTTCAGTGTGAGTGACCTTGTTGCAGCAGCAGTCCTCGGGCTGAGTGCAGCTCCTCTCGTAGCGTCTCCAGCGGCAGGTGTACAGGCCGGTCAGACACGACACTAAGGGCTGGTGCTCATAGCGTCGCAGCAGTTTAGCACGAAGACCTCGCAGCCGCCCGAACTGCAGCTGGGTCGCCATGGTTACACACACTTCATCCTGCTCTCACACACCTGAAACGCAGAAGCAAAAACAAGAGTGTGCGCACCGCTTCAGTCCATTTGCACTAGATCACATCCGTCTTTGTGTGCACACTTGAAAATGAGAACAAGCAGCTTTTCATCAGGAAAAACTGTTATTATACACCATTGTTCAAGTCCGTTTTTGCTCCTTCCTGCAGGAAATCACCAGGAAATACTTGCTCGGGACGATATTGGACAATATATACAACAACATATAGGAGTTGTATAGAACAGTCATCTGGTCCCTGGGTGGGTTTTGGATTTCTTTTGTCCTCTTCTGAGGTTCATTTCAGGT
>JAPQRN010021900.1:0-30226 GCA_037367275.1 Coranthus polyacanthus | reverse complement strand
GAGGCTGCAGAGCCATCGACAAGGTTGTCTAATTGTGATGCTGTAAAGTTAAGGTTTGAATAACTGTCCAACATTGTATTGGCATACAAAAGATGCTATCGGTTCCTATTAAAGTCTGCCTTCGTCTTCTCTATGCAGCACAGACCACACAGAAGTTTTTAGTCAAATATCATTTTCCGTCTGTGTTGGCCTACATTATTCAAGGATTCACATCTGAAATATGAATGGGATTCGTACACTTCAAAATGGCCTGTGGTGTACAAAATGGATTCTTTGATGAGACGGCATGACAGTCAGGGGAAACAATGCGCTGGCAGACAAATGTTGTCATATCCTGACTGGATTAAATTATTTGCCTGCGGAGATATTCTCCAGTTGGGAGGTGATAATCTTCATAGATTCAGTTTTGTTATAGTCATGCTTTTATTTGAAGGAAAGAATGATTCACCCAGTCTCTCAGAAATGATGTTCAAATGCAACGAAGCTGTGACCACAAATAGGTTTTGTACAACTGTAACGCAGAAATATAATTCCAAAGTGCTGCTTCTAAACGTAAAGGTAAAAAGAGTCAGAGATACGTCGCCTTGATTTACAATATCAGCTGTTTTCTTGAGGACAGCGGTAAACTTTGTACGGTTGGGTTTAGGGAAAGATGCCAGGGCTTGGTTTAAAACAAAAGTCTGCAAAGATTCGCTAGGAAACGATTCCTAAAGTATTTATTAATATTTGAACCAAAGCACCATCTTCTTCTAACCCTAACCATAGCACTTTTATTGCCTAAACTCAAACTCCCGCTTGAGAAATGAGGACAGCATTATGTCTATAACAAAACATCACTGGATTTGGAATTGATTTGCATATGAAAGTCATTTCCGTGGGATTGTGTTTGTTTTTCAGACTCAAGTCACACTCGACACAAATTGCAAACCACTGAGCTTGCGTTCGGCTTTTAAGTTTTAATATGAGGCTGTTTTTGTGCAGCAGGGAGTTACCAGCAATATCTCATATTTAAATAACATCCAACGGTTAAAAACCTGATGTAGGAATTATGGGGCCAATATAGAAACAGAGAAAACTGCATGTGCTCAGTTAAATCCCCCAAGTTAAATAAATCACAGTGCACTTGTTAAATACAGAATAACTTAACAAATACAATACAGATAAATAGTGAATGACGTCTATGTTGGAAACGGCTGGTAGGTCTGAGCAGAATGTTTTTTCATCTGAGAGAATCAAAACAGACACTAGTAAATATCAAGGTCAGTGTTATTAACTGTCTACTTTTATTTAATAGGCATTTTATGAATTCTCAATGACATTTTATCTACTTTCTGAGTCTGCTTCATCTATCGCTCTAACATGGTAGAGGAAAAAGTGAGGAAAACATGCCGTCTGACCAGCCAACCAAGCCATTACAGGCATTTATAGTCAAAGGTGTCCTTCAGGAGATCAACAACCTGATCTCCCTTCTGCTTTTGCTCCTCCCTGTCTGCCTGTTTGTCTGCCTCCGATTCTGGTTTTCATGCAGCATAAGCTAAAACGAAAGCGAGATTCACAGAATTCAACACTCTGGGGAAAGATCAGTGACCGGACAATGGCACTGGGAACTCCAAAGAGTGAGTCTTCAGTGGGTATTCTACAATAAAGCCCCAAACACGGCCATTACAAACACAACATTGTGGTAGGTACTGTTGAACACTTTAGGTTTGTATTGGATCACTTTGACAGAGCATCAATGATTCATGTTGAAGCATAAAAGCGCCGCAGAATGTGTTATTCTGAGCCAGACTTCTGTCACATCAGTCAGCTTCTAGAGGGACAGTCTGTGTCTGTTCGACATTTATGCGAATTCTCTTTTTTCTAAGATCACACTGAGGGGAAAAAAAACCAAAACTTTTGTTTCATTTGCGCTCATCTTTGTTCTTCAAAACCTGTAATTCCATTTTTTGAACAATGGACATTCAAAACCTCTATGAAATATAAAAAAAGACCCAACAGAATTGGAAAGTTTTGACTTTGCCATATGTAGTTGTATATGAGGAATATGATCAGATTGGAGTAGTAAAATACTATCCTTTACCGGTGGAAAAGAAACAGTGGGGTTAACTCACAGCAAAGTCCATAATGTGTCCCTCTGATAATGAAATGAAGTATACAATACTGAACGAAAGAGGTGAAATTATCGCTGATCAGATTCGGCCTGGGTGCGATTTTACTGCGCTACTCCGTGGCTCAACACAGAAGCTTGGAAAAGTTGCTTCACTTTTCCATAACGGCTTGAAATAACGTCAGGTTCATCTATCTTTATATTTAGTGTTTTCATTTGGATCGAGAGCAGAGAGCTGCAGAAGGAAAGCGTTCATTTTCAAATTCTGCTTGTTTTCTTTCATTTTTTCCTCCTGATTTCAGCTCCTGCATCTTTAATCAGTGTGTGTCACGTGCTTCCTGTCCAAGGGTTGCTGGCTATAGACTGTGTCAGCAGAGTGTGTTAGAAGGTCCAGCTTTTGGTGGGCAGGTGCCCTGACGCCATGCTCCAATTGGAGGAGTCACATTTCCCACACCCGTTTTCGTTGGTAGTGTATCCATGTGTCAACTGGTTTTTGGTGAGAGGCCGCTGCAAAGTGAACATAAAGCAGACGCTGAACTTTCTCCAAGCTTCACAGGTTCCAGACTTCAGCCTCGTTCAGCTCCTTCACTGTCACACTGCCTCCCCTGCTCTCCGTGATCACATACGTTATGCTCTAACACAGCCGAAGTCACTAAAAGGCTGTTCTCGTTTCCATATTTTTCTGCTGTCAGAAGAGCTGAACGCTCATGAAATAGTAATTCAATTGCAGCATAAAGACTACATGTTGACTAACAGTCCATCTGCTACGCTGTAATGATAAAAAATTCTATCCTGTTTTCATAACTGCACCGGTGGCTCGTGTCAGCAAGACGGCAAGAAGGTCCTGGGTTCAAATCCCGGCCAGACCCGAATCGGAGCTCAAAAGAGGTCAACCAGGCAGACAGAGAGGAGCCAAAGCATGAGGGAGATCAGTTTGTTGATCTTGTGGTGCTTGTGAAGGACACGTTTGGCTAAATGCCTGTAATGGCTGGGGAGGCACTCTGGACCTTCCTGTGTGGAGCACGGCTTTCCTCCGCCATCAAAACATGGATGTGATTCTCCTGTCAGTGCCCTTGACTGAGGCACAGGTTTATCGCTGAGCGTGGTCCTGTGGATTTACTGCCCACTGCTCCACATACGTAACAGGACGGGTTAAATGCAGAGAATAAAAATAATAAAATAAAATGTAACGCAACAAAATAAACATACACACACACGCTAATAACAGCAGCTGTGCAGGGATTTCTGAAAGTTAAATAATGATCACAAATAAAGTTGGAAGCAACAGAAACTTTATAACCCTGTCAGTTTAGATCAGCGTTAAACAAAATACTCGAAACATCAAAACAGCAGGACGAGTTTGACAAAGGCGTATCAAGTGATTGACAGATCAAAAGTGTTGTTATGCAGATGATTTTGAAATCGGCCACTGCTGTGTCAATTTTTCTCTTGCTCCCGCTATTCTTGTTTAGTGTCAGCCTCTACTACACATCACTATCACATCATAATTTAAATTGTGCCTGAGAACAATTATGCATTTTTCTTTAGACATTTTCACAAACTGTATTAGACCTTGAACGTAAGGTAGAGTCTGCCACTTATTCTATCGTGTTTTAGTCTTGTTTACTTTGGCAACAAGATGAAAAATACCAGATTTTATGCTTCCAATCCTTCCACTCATATTTTAAATTATTCTCATCTCTTTGTTCTTAGCAGCACTGTGGGGTCTCACAGTATGGTACACACTGATGACCTCACAAGACATTATTGATGAGGGAATGAATCATACAGTATTCTGTTGAGACTAGCTGCAGGCAATATCCATGAATAAATCACAGTAAAGCACACATAAGCACACTGTAAGTTAATGCACAGCCTGTTACATGCACCTGTGCATCCACACGAGGTATCACTTCACACACATTTCACACTAGAAGCTCCAACAGCTGTTTGTGCTTCATCAGATACTGAAACCTCCACTTTTTGACTCTTCTAATTGTCATTGTCACTGTCATTTCAGACTGATTTGTACTGACGGCCATGCAAAGTGATTAGTGTTTTTAGACATAGTAAAGCGAGCCCCGATGGTTCTAGTGTTAAACATATGGGATGTATTTTCTGCCGCTAGGTGTCTCTAAATCAAAACGATAGTGGATAACGTCAGCTGCTGTGCATTGCAGATCCACCACTTCTATTATTACCTTTCACAATAAAAGCACTAAACATATGCACTGTGTGAGTGAATTTAGGTGCAAAGAGGCAACTGATTAAAATAGATTCCAGTTTCATTTGCATAAATTACATTATTATATCATTTCATTTTAGTGAAACACTTGCAAGTAACATTAAAGGTTAATGTGAGCTTAATATGACAAATGACTGAATGAAACGTACCATTACAGTGAATGAATTATGGATTTCCCCAAATTTGAACATCACTGGAAACTTTTGAATGTAAGTCAAGTCAAGAAAATATATAACATGGAAACATTTCCTCTCGGGTTACATTAAAAACTACTGTCATCCAATTCAACCTTCAACAAATAAATAATAAAGCTGAGAGCCAGTGAATTGCCTGAAGTGATAAATAAAAACATGGCGGTACATCTATGCAACTTGTGAGAAGAGATCGTGAGCAGACTACTTTATTTCCACGTCACATGTCAAGAACTTCTCATCTGTCTACACTCTTCATGCCTGTCCATCACATGCAATGATACCGTTCTCCTCCAAATACAGTTTGTGACAGCTTCTCTGCAAAATGTAGATCTGCACAGACAAGTGAGGACATACAGGTAACACACACACACACACAGACGCACACACACACACACACACACACACACACACACACACACAGACACACACAGACACACACACCTCACCAACTCCTGGCATCTGTTCAATGTCACTAGTTCCTATTTCTGTGTCAGATAGAGTATATTACTATTCTCACAAGCCCATAAATAAATGGAAACATTCAACCCCTTGGGTGATTTTTTTCCATTTCCTTCTAATATGACACTAATAAATCTGCAGCCTAAGGCATTGGCAGGAATCATTAAGCTGTGGTGACGTCTCACAGTCATGTAAAAGTTGGCTCTAGTGTGTGCGACAATACAGAGTGTAAATTGCTAAGCTGTATAGAGTGACAGAGTGAGTGACAGAAAGTAGCTGAATGTTTTACAATACGGAGACACGCATTTCAAGTAATTTAAAAGAAAGACATCAGTGTGTGTGTCTACGTAGTCGTGAGCCTCACTAAATTATTAACAGTGGCCATTACAGAGTTGAGAAGCAGAGGGGAAGACTTTATGAAAACATATCTTTCAGCTTCCAAAACACCACAGATAAATCCTCCTCCAAACATCCAAAGCAGGTGGCATGTTTTAAAACCCTCATTACAGGTGCAGTCTTCCATCATCCCAAATCAGAACAACATTTACCGGCAAATGACGAGTCTCCCGTTCATTAAGGGCAGTGCGGCTTTCCCTCCAAAAAACACATCCATGTCATATTAATCACGGCAGTTTGGGCGTTGTAATTTAAGTGTAAGTGTGAGGGCCAAACAAATTCTACTGGTTATCTATGACTCAAATCCCAAAAGCAATGACTGTGATTTCAAAAATGTTAACACTTAAAAAAAACAACAACCTGTAATGTAAAGGGTTCTCCTTAAACCCACTGTTCAAAAACAGGTTTAAGAACTGTTAATTACTGAACAAGTAAATCCAGGACTGTGTCAGAAAAGTTTGAAAATGGTAAGATGCAGATAGCAGAACGGGAGGGAAATGCCAACTGAAATCGTCAGCCAGCGAGAGGCTTATTCCAGCAGACTGCCTCCTATGACTCAGAGTAAAGTTGAAGTAAAACTTGGCTAACAGGGTCCCCCAACCAGTGATGATTCTAGATCCTGGATCCCTGGGGGTCCCTCAAACCTTATGTTACAACCTGACACCAACCAAAAATGTATGAAATCTAATTTGAGGTGTTCACCTTACTAGGATGTTCGAAAATATAAATAAAAAGAACAGTAAAAACCTTGTAATTTTCAAAATAAAAATATAAAGATAAGTAAGCTCTACTGAAAAGAGTCAGTGTTCACATTAGAAGGTAATAAGCTGGTACAATGTAGAATGTATACTGTAGAACAATAAACCGTTGTAAATAACAACAGTCTGGCTCCGATGTTCTTGGTTGGAATAATCCTGCCATTGGGCAACTATTTCAGTCAGCATCCTCCTCTCTTTTCAACACCCCCCTTGTTACATGAAAGAACCACATCTGAGCTCCAACTACACGCTGAAAATGCTGTTTTGACAAAACTTACATCTTTGTTATTTGCTGTTTTCTTCATTTTAATACCACGACTCGCTTCCCCACATGCAAAATGTTCCACGAAAACTTCTCCCCCCTCGACACTATTTTGGAAAAGCACTGTCTTCATCCTGTGCTTAGAGCTGCTTACATCCATGACGGGTGCGTGGTGCCAGACCTATCACCGGTGGTGGCACAGCGCTCACAAAGTGGGGAGACAGGTCTGGGTATGCGAGACCATAAAAACAATACAAACATAGTACAAAATGTATCTGGAAGCTGCGTAGTTGGGACTGAACCACATTATGAGGCCGGTACTCATCAACAGGGGGGGCTCTTTAGGGAGGTTTCCTACGTAAATGTCACTCTTTTACACAAGTGTCCTGGTGAAGACACAAGGTTATAACAAGGTTGCAGCCAAACATACGCAAACATCATATGCCATACAAGACAAATATAAAATGTCAAATGGAAATGAAATCAAATGAAATCAGGCAAAACATCTTCTGCCTGTCATTTAACATCCCTTTAAAAGTGACACCAGCCCCTTAAGTTTCAGGTCATTTTGTAATTGATTCCAAGCGGAGGGAGCAGAATATTTAAATGATTTTTTCCCCCAGACTAGTACTGACCTTTGGAACAGACACTAAGAATAAATGGTGGTCGAGGAAGCGACAGACTGAATGGGGGGGAGCGATAGCTGTGACATAGAAAAATTAAACATTATTTTCTGCTTCTTTCACAGTGGTTAGGTTCTAAAGCACATAAACACACCCACACCTTCGCTAAACTCCATCTCAAGGACCTAGACAGAATACAAACACAGTACATGCTTCCTCTACTTCTGCTCTCAGGCTACAGGCACGAACAGGCTGAGAGGTGTCTGTGGGTGAATTACCCAGAGTTTTGTCTCTCAGACAGAACTGCACCACACTATGAGCAGTGCAGTAAGTGACAAGAGCAGAATGAACGTTTGTTTTTATATTCTTCCGCCAACACGCGGTGTGCGATGCTGTTATTGATTGGCTGGAGGTACAAACTCACTGCCTGAAGGTCAACGTCCAGAAACGTCCAGAAATGTCCAGAAACGTCCCAAAAACGGAAAAACAAGAGGGAAATCTAAAATACAGGCAGAGGACTGGGTCTGTGCAGGTAAATACACACCACACACTGACAGAGGCTCAGAAGTCATGACTGAGAAGGATTATTATTGTACGAGTCAATATAGTGTTTTTTAGGAAAATGTTACATATTTTGACTTCAGGAGTCTTTTACAAAATGTTAACACAGTCTTTTCAAGTTAAGAAGAAAACTACAGTACTGCAAAGTAACAACACCCCAAGAGTTAAGACTGAAGCCTTCATGGCTGACTGCTCGTTGAATGGGAAGGAGAAGATGTGGCAGATGTAAAGAGAAGAGACAGTATTAATGCTCCCTTCATCTAACGACAGTACATTAGTGAGGCTCTGTAAATCAGAGACGGTTGAGTTATGCTGACCACTCCCACTAAGTGATGGGAATAATATTGGGCTTTCTAGACGGCTGGGTTGATGCACACACACAAAACACACTTATACTTGCACATGTATGCGTCTGAGTGCTTCAGTTTATGGGTCTCACCAGCTTTATGATTTTAATCCTATTTAAATACTTTTATTAAATCCAAGTCCTCACCCTAAAATGAAATGCTTCACTTCACAAAAATATCCTTACTCTAAGGGTCTAAAACGAGGAAATCGCACACACATTAGGTTTGTGTCATGGTTCGAGTAAGGTCAAAGGACCCGAATGAAGACACTCAGGCAGGCGCAAATTTATTAATAATGGCTGACAGGCAGGTGGGTTGGTAGACAGCAAACAACATAGTCCAAGGGGTCTGTAGTGTCAAAAAGGCAGGAGCAATATCCAACCGGAGGAAACACTGGAAACATAAACATTATGATTGACAGGGCAAAGGGATGGTGAGTATAAGCAGGGTTCATACACATTTTCCACATTTGCTAAACTCCATACTTCTCCAGACTCAGATCACATTTCACATCTGATCACAAGTAGCTAGACTTTTATTTGTAAATCAATGGTTTTAAAAAATTCAAATATATAAAGATAAAATCTGTATATAAAGATGGACGCCATGATGTGGTCAAAAGAGCTGCACAGTAGAGACGCCCCCGCCGTCTGCCTGACTGGTTTTTCAGCCTTTTCAGCCTGGCAGATACAGGACCAGGTGATTGGCCGTTTCAGCTGCCAATCATGGCAGCATTACATGAAAAATGTACTCGATGTGTACTTTTAGTTTGACCCATAGCACGACATGGAGGAGACTATACTACAGCCAGCCACCAGGGGGAGATGGAGATGTTTTGGCTTCATTTTTATCTTTTTTTAACCTTTATATACAGTCTGTGGACTGTATAGTAAAAATATTCCTCCTCTTGGTGCAGAGGATGCTGTGACAAGACAACAATGTTTTTGTCTGTGCATATAGCTTTCGACTGCCACCTCCCCCTTGTTGGAGATGTCAAAGCTTTCTTTTCCCATTTACAATCCTTAGCCAACCATTAACCCATTCACTCCACGAGGCTCTGGCGAAAGTTAGATGTCGCTGTAGTGTGGTGATTACAGAATGGATCGCAGGTCAGTATATGGGTGAAGACTGGGACGATGGAGGGAAACTGCATGATGAGATGAAGGTGGAAAACTACTGAGGGAGAGAAATGTGAAATGGAGCGGGCAGAGTGAGCAGGGGAGAGAAAGTGAAACCATGGTTGAAGGAGGTGGGGATTCCTGACAGTTTACATATCTGGTGCGTTCAGCCGTGTGCTCATTCCTACTCACTTGGATTACCTCCGTCCGTATTTAGTGCTTTTCAACGTTTCAAACATTGATTCAATTCTTCTTCTCCTCTCTGTTCTTTGTCATTATATCTGCTCCCCTGCATCTCTCTCACACACCTCTGCAATCTCTCCCTTTCTTTTTCTCTCTCGTGTTTAATCAGTCCACCAGGCGGTTGTCTCTGCAGGGGACTGTGAATTATTGATGCCAGGGGCCACGAGCAAAAGGAGGAGAAACAGCAAGAACAAGGATGGAGGCAAAAGTGAATGAAGAGAGAGCATTTCCTATAGTCAGCCAGTGATGATATTGGCAGAGAAAGATATGAGAAGAGAATAAGACACGAGACAGATAGAGGAACGGATGGGAGGCTGACAAGCGATTTCAGGTATAATGAGCTTGACAGGAGATCTCAGCTCTTTTCTAAACCGATGCCCAAACATGAGGAGTCGTGCTGCGAGGCTCGCACTAGATATGAAACTTCAGCAAGATTGTCTGAACTTCCAATTTAACAAAACTCAGGAGTATAAAGTCCCAGCTGATGCAGCTGCTTTATTTATATTTTATGAATTAATATTTTGCTATCACAGCTTCAAAAGCGAATGACAGGTGCAAAGCGGTAGGGCCTTAGGTTGGTAAAATGGTCCATAGCAGGGGTCTCATTTATAACTATTGCGTACACACAAAACAGGGCCTGAAAGAGGTCTACGTCACTTCTCGCGCAAATGTTGGGATCTATAAAAACAAACCTGATCATCTCACCCAGCCTGTTCTCATCTCATACTGCTGTTTGCTCATGAGCCCTTGGCATCCGTTTTCAATGTTTGGTCTAGCGTCAATTTTCGATGTGCAGGGTACCTAGATAGAGGTCAGTTTAAGTCCTTAGACATCGGAAATTGATGACGTGGGACAGGTAGTTAAATAGACAAAACCTTAGCAGGAGACGGCTGGGGTAAAGTTCGTGGCCTTACACACAGAAGACCAGGGTTCGTGTCCTGTTTCACGCTGTGTTTATTTTTGCGTTTTCTCGCTTTGTCTTATTTTAGCCCTTCCCCCGTCCCTTTTTCGTAACCCTAACCCTGACCGTTTTGTAACCAAGTTGTTTTTATGCCTAAACCTAACCAAGCTGTAATCATGGCATTATCTAGACATCTTACTCCAAGCATCAAAAAATGACGCTCTAGTGGAACCCTATGTGTCGAAATGTAACGGATGAGGGAATGAGAATGTGAAAGACAGACTGACTCATGTTGTACTAATATTTTGGAGACGGGGCAAGTAAAAGTAAGAGGGATCATTATATGCATAATGAATCTTCTCACGCATTCACTTTCGCCTTTCAGTAGTAAAAGATATAAACCAACTAAAATCTCAAGTCAAATTCCTCTCAGTACTTCATCAGCGCTGTCTCACCCTCACGTTCCCCGTCCTTGGAGTGCAGAGGAGCGTGATGCTGACACCCACAGCCATTTGTGGAGTGCAGCAGCTGTGGAAATATTTGCATGATGCCAGGATGTGGCAGGTACATTGAGGATTCAGGAACCTCTGGCTTGCTTTTCCCTGATACGAAGTCCTTTACAACTCAACTTAACTAGGCTAACTGATTAAATGATCATCATCCGTTGTAGAAACATACTGTCAATAGTTTTTAGTAATATCTAACAATACAGTGCATATATCACCGAGTATGAGTTCATTTGATTAGCGTTTGTGTGTAAGAGTCACTGCAGTGAACACAACTGTGCTGAGACTCACAAAATGCACTGCAGACACCTCAGTTTCTGCCACACACACTCCTTCTCCAGTCACCTCACCCGGCACATCTTCAGCACCTGCACATATGGACTCTGTAAATTAGCAAAGTTTGGAAATAAAGCCAGTGACAGCTCTCGCACAATCATTAGTTTCCAGTCCTCATATTGTCCTCATTATGAGTCCTAATGCAGGCCAAGTTCACCATAACAAAAAGTTAAATAAATACATAACCTGTCAAACTTCCATGTCAAACTTTAAATGATATCCCAGGGTGGGGGACGCCACTGTCACAGTCAGTTTGGCAAGAGTTTTGGATTTTAGTGTCAGGAAATATCCTTTTCTTGGTCTTTCTCTTGGCTATTGTCATGATTCACTGTAAGAAAAAGGCTCAATTATAAGCATCAACATTAATGATATGCTTTAACCTTTTATGGTTAATTGTGGGCAGTAGAGAGTTGGATATGAGGCTGATCAGTGAGAGAGCATTTCCAGGTGGAATGTGAATTATAAAGCAAACACTGCCTGCAGGTGTGTGTACACACGGATTATAAATCTGATTATTTTTTTGGCGCATGGCATTTTCAGCTTCTGTGTGTGTGCATGTACACTTTTAATATCGATCCTACATACTTGTCTGATGAAGGAGCCTCCAGAGCTTTAAACAGTTACACGATCAGATGATCATGGATCATGGTGTCGTGTTACCTTCTCACCCTTCTCAGTACTGGCATTTATATTTACACCTGGAAGCATCTCCGTAAACCTCAAGAGGCCATATTTACATTTGTTCTACTCTCATTCGGCACTGCATCTCCTCCTCAGGTGCTCTCCGTCCTTTCCCCCTTCACTTCAACAGATGACTAAGCCAGCCGATTACACCCGTTTGCCGGCCTGCTGATTGACTGTGGCTGCTGGAGATTCCTCATCATCTGGGCTGGGGATAATGGCTTGGAGAGGAGAAGCAGCAGTGGCCTGTGTGGATACCTCAGCAGCCGATGCACTGGTATCACTTTGGTTTATTTTAGTTTTTGCTCCAAAAAACAGCCCTGTTTCAGCTTTGTGACAATGCATTTTCATCATCATAATCAAAGACAGTTTATTTACTTTAAAAAGGAGGAGAATTTTCTCAACACATAAAGCAACGTTTAATCCTTCAGTTTATCACAAACACGAAATCAACACATTTGGAGATTATGTGGTTTTCACTGGACAGGAAATGGAAAATTTGACTCTGAAGTAACTAAAGGTGTCAGAAAAATGTAGTGGAGTAAAATAAATGCAATATTCGCCTCTGAGATGTAGAAGAGTAGAAGGATAAAGATGCAGAAAATGGACATGATCATATAAAGTACAAGTACCTAAGTAAATTTGTATTTCAGTACTGCAGTGAAAGTACCTAGTTACTTTCCACCGCTGCATTATTCTGTGTTCTCTTCGTAGTCTGCACATACAGCATGTAGAGATGATTCGATTGACCAGAAGCATGCTTGTAATGGCCTGTTTTCTCTTTACATGCCTCAGAAGTTTAAATAGTGGGTGGAATTTGGCCACTAATGGAAGCTCTGCAGTACATAAAAGCACCGGAGGCTGCACTTTCTCCCTTCTCATGTATTCTCATTGTAGATCAGTGGGAGCTACTCATTAAATATGGCCACATTGCTTGGGTGAAATCAATAGCATTGTTATAGAACAACAGAATGTGTGTCTGTGGGAGTGCAGATGTGTAATGGTGAGTGCGTTTCTTCACGTGTACCTGTGTTGCCTCACAGTTCCCCATGGTGAGGTCATTTGACCAGACCAGTGTTGGCAGGGATCGATGGGTTTCTAATGAGTGAGTGGGGGGAAGAGCACAGAGCTTCTCACCAGGCACCAAATGGCAACTGGAAAAATGCTGCAGCGGTGATAATTCACTCACTGGTTAAAGCATTGCCGTCACCTCGGTGGAAATGAGTTGAGACCATGATTAAGGAGACGGGGAATGGAGTTGTGGAAGAAAGGAGGGGGTTAAAAGTAAGATGGATGCGTGAACAAGTGATCAGAAAGCATTATTGAGCACTTCTGCATTGATCTGCTCGTTAGATTCCTCTCTAGCATATCGCATGCTGAGTACGGTGTTTCAAACAGCACATTTATCAGCATTTACATGTGTGTTTTATAGATGTCGGCTGCATCACAATGGGTCATACAGCAGAAAACAAATAAATTTGGTGGAGTATTTGCTCTCTGACACATTTATCCACCAGACTGCTATTAAATCAGGGGGAACTGACAGGACAGTTAAATTACAGAGGGACAGCAATCAGCTAAATGTTTATACTAAAGTAAGGTTTTCTTGGGACGTATTCGTGTTAGAGAGAGAACCTTATGACCCTCATATATTGATTTTTTTTGGCATAGCATATTTCAAATCCCTCTGATTTGTTGTTGTCTAAAATTGAGGTCACTATGGTGGAAAATAGCTGCAGTTTAGGTGTCGCTTCAAGCACATTTATCACATTGTCTCTTGAGGTGGTGTGTGAGCTAAAGGGAAGATTAGTGGGCATCCCCAGGGTCCTAATAAAATACGACAGCAAGGTGTGATCAAAGTTAAAATCAATGTCAATCGTACTCACGGGGAACTTTAAAAGTGTCTCATTAGCATTAGTATTTATCAGCCACATTCAGAATTTATTAATATTTAGACGAATCAGATCCAATAACGTCACCACACAGTAACTAGTTAACTTAAAACACCACAACGATGTTATATTAATCCCATGTTTCTGCGTTTTTTTCATGCAATACACATTATTTTATTATTCATTTAAGCCTTTATGTAAACAGGTCCTCAATGAGAACGTTTACATGCACGGTAATCTATTGTTCCAAATATGATAATTGTATAAAACTTTAGTTTATTACATAAAAGTTAATTCCTCCAAAACGGATTTAATTTATTAAGAAAGACATTGAGAGGTGGTTCAGTTGGTTTACCTGTGGTAGTGAGTCGAGGGCTTGACTTCACCTCCTCCTCAAATGCCTTTCTATGCCAGTAATATTTATTTTACCTCAGAAATTATGTTAGGTTGAAAAATTAAGATTATTTGGACATTTCTGATGAATTCGATTTACTCTGTTGAATATTATATCCAAGCGCATGGACTGCTACTTGTTTGAAACGTCTTTATTTCACCTTGATTTACATATCGAGCATAATTTGAAGGCTGAATTTACAAACTGATATTTTATTCAGAACCAGGGCAATCACCAAGTGATCAGCAGCTTACACCTACATTTATTTTCAATAAACAAATTTGGATTGCAACCAAGTCGTTTCCTGGTGGTTTGTGGCTCCAATGGAGCCGGATACTGAGCCACACTCCACACAGTGACCTACAAAACGACTGGGGACTGATGGCAATAAACCCATTACTGAGCCCATGATAATGACGGTCAGGTTTCTTCTACTGAGCTTATGGATGGATCCCAAGGTAAAACAGACTCAAACCAAACTTCAACCCAGTCTCAAACTTTACCTAAGCCATCTACACCTGCTCACCTTTCACCTGTATCATTTTTGCCAACCTCTCAGAGATAGCACCAAATCCCTTTGCCACCAGTGTCTTGTGAAGCTACAACCCATGCCAAGCCAATGAGCCATGATCCAGAGGCTAGAACTAAAAGAAATATACAGCCCTCTGACTACTATGGGACTCAGCCACAGCAACAAGGCACAGTTTGTGGCTCCAGTAGAAACCTATATCCTCAACAACAATATTCTGATTGTGGCAGGTTTTGTGGAAACAGCAGACTCCATTTCTGAACTATGCTTTCATCTGAATAGAGCATTTTCCGACAGAGACATGTCAGAAATAGCACGAGGTAAACGTCTAACGCATTCACATGACCACATGCTGATGATCTTTAGAGTAAAGTGGAGGTTTCAGATCTCAGTGGATCTCCAACGTGTGTCCTCCAGATGAAGGATGTGTCTGTCTGCTGCTCCCCAGGATTTCACCACCTTGTTACTATGATTAATTCTCTGGAGCTAATCAGTCAAGTTCATTCCCCCGAGTGAGAAATGAAGCCAGCCACCTGAAAGACGAACCGTACATACAATATGCATGGCTCCATGCACACATATGCGTATATATTTACATATGCTAATTAATCTACTGGTAGTTTGAGAGTAGTTGTCTGAGTTTCTAATTTGCATTGTGTCAACTTCTGGAAGAAAAACAGCAGAATAATACAAATGACAAACTACATTTTATGCTTTCACACCCTCAGCCGTCGACAACGCTTGTCTTCAAATGATTCCAGTGAGTCCGTGTATGCATGACTACGTTTGTCCACCACTTGTATCCAGACACAAATCTCAACTCTCGCATGGATTGTAATCTGTACAGCATAAGAGGAAAAGCTTATGACTGCTTAATGTTTACCTCTAGGTCACTTCGTGTCCTTGAGTGTTCAGAAAGGCGCTGTCAAATAAAATGTATTGTTATTATTGTATTACTTAAATATATATAAAATATATTAAATATTAAATATAACTGCACCATATTTCACTTCTAGCTGTTGCTGTTTTAGCCAATTCATTTGTTTTATATTATAACATTTGTAATTATTCTTATTTTTTAATATTTTACTGTTTAACTTTTACTACCATCACCATTGTTTTATCCAAGGTGTAACTGCTTCAGTTATTCTTAAGGTTTTGTTTACTGAATTACAATTATTATTATTATTCAATTATTCATTGTTTTTATCATCATCGTTTCACAGTTTCTTAATTCCTTCAATTAGCATTTAGGTTTTGTTGTTAACAGAATAATTGTTTTTAATCAATATTGTTTCTTGGTGATATTGTAAATATGCCTCTACTTCAATATATTCAGAGATTAAATGAAGATTGAAAAATATTACCAAATGCAGTAGATCATATTCCAGAGGACTAGTCCTAATGAGTTTAATCATCACCTGAACCTTCATCTAGTTCCACTAGTCGTTAAAAATGGAACTTATTTATCAGTGAAATATTTAATGAGTGATGTTGGCTCAACATTTCGTGCTTTCATGATTCCCGACTGATGTATCCTGATTAATCTGAGTGAAGTGTCTGATGGGACCACGTGGACATTTGCCTTGAGTCTTGTGTCTTCTGTGATGGATTTATCACAGAAATGAATATTCTCCTCAGGACTGATTTAGTGATTTTATTTATAGATTATCAGACAGAGAAAAGATCACAAATCTAAAGAATAATATGTTAAAGTGAAAACACTTCCATTTCCAACATGGTCCCAAGAAGTTCAAAGACAAAACACAGAAACACCAGACTTTAAAGGAGCTGTATGTAGTATTTATACTTTAAAATATTCAAAAATAAGAGACAAAGAGTTTTGATTCCAAAGATGTCCGTGTAGAATCAGGCAGTGCTGACCTGTCTTTGACCACTAGAGGGAGTAGTGAGCCTCTGTGGGCTCAGTCCGCTTGAATCATGGTCAACAGGAAGTAGCTCACTGAGCCAATTCTAACCTTTTTTCATTCATGTAAAAGGACAGGTAGCAAACTATAAACACAACAGGAAACAATGATTTCTGAAGCTTTTTGCAAAGTTACCATTATCACAACCACCATCTGCCGCCGTAAGATCCGACGTTCAGAGTCAGACAAAGAAAAGAAGTGATAAAAATAAAATCGGTGCTGTTGTTTTCTCCACTGGAGACAGTTCTCAGCAATGAAGTTTGATCCTGGAATAAGAACGTTTCCTCTACACTGGTTAGCTGCTGATGTAGCGATGCTTATCAAGGTATAAACTTCCTGTTTATTGATACATGGTTCAGACCAGACTGTGACAATTCTGACCTTGTTTGTTCAATTCAAAATGGATCTTAAGTGCAGCTATTGACAACACAAACCATGCAGAAAATGTAGGTGATTTATGGTTTTATTGCGGTTGTTTCTTCTCGCTAAAAAGTGAGCTAAGCGAGCTATAATACAAACTGTAGGCTGGCACACAGGACGGCAGTCTGATTCTGATGACTTTCTGAGTTTGTGATTGAAGGAAACACGATACCGTGACACAGATTTACTTCACACTTGATTCAGCCAATGATACAGTCAACGGAGACGCCTTAATGTTGTGGTGGGTTTGGTAGCGGTGGGTGCTTTCTGGTTTTTAAACATCTGGCCACTGGTCTCGGATAAAACCTTTCGATTCTCGTGCTGATTAGAAACCTCCACGGTCCTAATTAAACAGACTCATGATGCAAAGTAAAGCAGCTCCTCCGAGAACACCTACACCTTCACACGAGAACTTAAAGCGTGGCAGATGTGACCTTAGTGCATATTCTCAGTATTTTTTTTTTTATCCTAATTAGTGGTAGTTTTGATGTCATGATGATAGTCTATGACATGATATGAAGGAGTTTTACATTTTACTTAAGGAGAGCGTACATCACATGTGAGGACTTCTATCAGCGTATCTAATCCTACATTTTTAATGAAACTCCCTCTAATACTTTATCGGCCACAGTGCTTTTGCTCTACTTATTCAGATTTATCCACAGCAAGACTAAGCAGTATTCTGTTTATTTTTTTTGTCTTTTAAAATGTGTCATTTAATTAAAGCTGTGGATATGTGTCCAGAGTTAACAAGCCATATGTGAATCAGAAGCATTGGATGAAAACTACAGCCTAAAAAATTAATGTATGCTACACTTAATTATATTTAACCTACTGTATCCACAGGGGGGTTTGGAATACAGTTCTCTATTTACATTAAAATATATTAAACTTATTTCATCATTTTTCGCGTGCTGTCGCTTCGTGTAACGACCCCTGCTTATTAGCTCACCTCATGGATTTCTTTTCTCATGATGTGGCGATATGGTCAGTAATTACTAAGTATCTCTGCATCATATGAAGGATATTAAAGAGATTTGTTGAATTTTATACGTGTCGTTTTCTTCCTTATCAGATTAAAACGTAATTACAATCACTTTTTCTTAATTGTGTTTTCTATATTACCTCCTGCATGCTCTAATTCCGGGGCAGAGTTATCCCTTTGATTATACTAATGTCAGTATAGATAGAACACATTTGCATGGGAGCTTTAAACTCTAAGTGTCTAACTCTATCTGTGCACATTAGCCTCATTTTGGATACTCAGCAAAATAGCATCTTATTACATTAGCCATGCACCACTCATCCCTCTCATCCTCTTTGCTTTGTGTTTTATCTCCAAAATTAGCGAAGGGCTTCCTGCTCATTCTCTGTGCACTTCTGAGGCTGAAAAGTTTGTTGGAGATCACTTAATCGCAGATTAAACCGTTCTTATCGAACAACTTACATTTGAGGAGGAGATAATGAAAAGGAGGGGAATGAAGGGAGCATACGACTAATGTCAGATGTAAACCTGTATCACAGGGATGCAGTGCGGTGTGCGTCCTAGTCTGTTGATCCTGCAGGGCGCTCCAGTGAGCCGGAGAATTAAACATGCCTGTACCGGTGCAGGAAAACAAAACAAAAACAAACACAAAAAAAAAAATCGCCATTGGTTTCATCACCAAACACAACAAATGCAAAGGAATGTGTCATTAGTGTCATCTGCACAGAGATGCTACTATCAGTTTACACTGTAAAGCTGAAAACACTGACGCACACGGTAGAGGGAGCGTATAATGAAGTCTGTGTTACACGTGATGCACATATTACACACAGCTCTATAATAAGATGTGTTCCCCCGAGAAATCCACAGCAGGAATGATGGATGGCTTAGTGCTGAGTCCTCCTCTCTACATACTTCACACATTTTCATCATCTATTTCTTTCTATGACCTGCTTCTCTGACTCTCTTCCATTTTCTGTGTCCTTAAATTACGTCGACATTCTCTCACTCCTACATATTTTCTCTTTACATTTTTTTCCTCTACATTTTCTCATTTCTATTTTTCTGCCTTTGTTTTCTCTATCTTCCTCCAGCTGTCACTGCACTGTACAGTTATCATCTTAACCTTTCATTTTCTAATTTCTTTTTAAAATGTGCTCTGCTCCGTGCTCTCTCTCATCATCCTCCAGTGTGCAGGGCATATTGTAACATACATCCACACACTTTACCATACTTTCTCTCTCATTATCTCTCACACACTGGTCTCTTTTTTGTAATTAGAGCCATGAGTGAAGCTGGGATTTAGTGTCGTAGAATCCAAGGCTAATGACGTATCGTCTTTTTAATGGTCGTGCTAGGGCCCTCTTCGTGCCATTATTCCTCAGTATTCTTTCTTTAGAAGGAGTATTCTGGTTTTTTTTTAGACTGACTGTTCAGTTAAGACCAGTAGTGGAGCACAGTATGTTTGAGAGCAAATGGTCAAAAATGGGGGGAAACAACTTTTAAGATATGACGTTTTTCCTCCATACCAAAAACTGTACAGTTATTTTGGAAAATAAGGATTTTGATGATAAGTCGTTTGTTGTAAAACAACAAGAGCTGCAACAATTAATCACTTAGTTGTGACGATTAAATAAATTGACAAATATTTTGATAATTGATAATCAGTTTGAGTGATTTGTTAAAGAAAAAAAGTTGAAACTGTTTGATTTGCAGCTTGTTAAAACTACATATTTTCTGGTTTCTTTCTTCCTTTGTGACAGTAAAGTGAATATCTTTGGGTTGTGGATCAAACAAGACATTTGAGGACGTCATCTTGAAATACTCTTTCACAGTTTCACTATTTTCTGACATGTTGTAAACCAAACAATTACTTGATTATATGCAGACAATAATGTCACATACGACACTGGCACATGGCCTTGTCATGCCGTCTAACTCGGGAACTGGAGGTTGCAGAGGTTACCTCTTCTTTTCCTCGTGAAGAGCAGACTCTCGCCTTTCACTGCAGCATAAATATCCTGACAGCCCAGGTTTTTCTGGAAAACAAAACAAGAGATGTATGTATATTACTTGATTGTGCATCACATTGATGAGGCTAAATAAGCATTAATACACAAGGAGACCAGGTGAGAAAAATATAGGAAAAATAATCGTCGCAGCCCTAAAAATAATCCTATAACTTAGTTGAAAAGGGCCTCGCTGTTCATCTGCTCATGTATGTTTTATACTCACTCATCTCCCCTTTTCTTCTCTCTCACTTAGAGACTCAAATGTCCGCTGATTTTCTATACTTTCCTTCTCTTGAGGTCATGCATAAGTGCGGTGGCCTCTGCTATGTTTTGTTAAAAACGCTGATCCTCAGTGGTTTGTTCTTAATTGTTATTTGGACGACAGTAGAGTTCTGCCTCAGAGATTAATAAGATAAATCAGGTTATAGATACAAGGACAATACCATCTATAGGGTGAATTCATTGCTGGTGTTAATCTTTCCACAGAATTTGTTGACGATAACAAAAAAGGAAATCACCAGATTCATCTTTTAACTTGAATACACTCTCCAATGCGCCTGTCAATATGATCCAGCATTGTTCATTTAAAATGGACTTACAACGCAGTTAACAGTGTACAAAAGACAAAAAAAAGACCTATCGTTTTGCCTTGAGAGAAGCCTAGCAGTTCAGGGAATTGTATAAATAGTGGCAGTTTGAGTAATTGAGCTCTAGCCTTCTACTCTTATATGAGGAACCTGAAACACTGGCCTGAAAAATGTTCTTCATATCTGGCAGAGGTAAATCAATGGAGCAAATTAAATAGAATCTAGTGGCCCAGTGGAAGCAAAATACTTTTAATTTTATTATTTCGAATAGTTGGAAACCCCTGAGTGCACTTTTAAACTGAAACCCTTGGCTTATATCAATCTCCTGCTAATGTGACTTATCTCATGTCTTTTCTGTCCAACCCAGGTGGTTCGTTCATTTAGTGCTGTCCATGGTGCTGATCCATAAGAGCGCTGTCCGTGGTGCTCAGAACTCAAACCATAGACAGCAAAGACGACTGCAGCTTATTTATTTTTTGATTGTATCCTCTGTGGCTGTTGTTTTTTAACTTTATGCTGAAGCAATGTAAGTGTAACATATAAAATATAAACCTATGAAACAATATTCAAATATATACAACTCAGGGTTGTAAACAGCTCGTCTTTTTATCCTGGTAGATTAAAGCATCTGGTTTTCCATTGTTACACTATTCAACTGCTGTGACTGTCAAGTGTCATATTATTGTAGTGGAGCAGCTAACATCAATTGTGAGAGAAATAATGAAAATGGTAATGCAAGCACCAAATTTGGCTGTGATTCCCCAGGGGATACGGAGTAAACCTGCCTGACTGGCCACTTTAAAATGCAAAATGACAAATGATGATGATGATGATGATGATGACAAACATGTCTGCTGAAAATTAATTCATTTATTTATTTTTAACTTTTACAGTTTAACCCTCTCAAGCTAATATTTAAATAAGGTTTTAAAAAAATCTGCCAAAATCGTATGTTCATAACAGTGGATCACCGTTACACATCTGTGTCATCTTGGATTTTAAAGTGACCAGTCAGGCAGATGAACAAAGTATCCCAACTGTGCCAAATTCGGTGCTTGTATCACCCGATTTTTTCCATTCTGCTCCATTATTAAACTCTTCTTGTCAACTACTTAACACACGCATGAAAAATAGTAAGAAATAATCCTTCACCACATGTTGAAACAAGGTTTGTGGGAGTCTGGTGTCATTTCAGCTAATTTTGAAACTGTACATTTATAGAATTGAAACAAATGACTTTGTTACGCAGATGCTTGATGAAGTTTTACCAAGTCAGTAAGCTAGTGTTTAGCATTAGCTCACATATACAGTAGATCAGACCGGCAACTAGGCCACACCCCCTTCAGCTACATTTATATCTTGTTAACTAATGCTAGCGAGCATGCTACTGTCTAGATAGATGGACATGATTAGAGATAGATCAAATTTCATTTTTCTAAATATTGTGTTCTTTTGTGGGCAGAGTCGACAAATATGAAGTTCACATGGTATCTAACTGTAATTCAGAAGCCAATTTAACTCAATTTTCTTTTGGGTTTGTGCTGTACCATAAATTACATTATAGTCTATGGGAACTGGCGATGGTGTTGGTGGTGATGAAGTCACTGTAGCTGTGACATAACACCAGTTCAGTGTATGACCTGTCCTAGATGGCTCCGCCCCTTTAGTACAAATATGGCCGCTTCCAGCTCCAAAAAGCCAACATGGCAACGGCCAGTTCGCAAACTACTGGCTTCAAAACAGCAGTTCAGAAACCAGTGGGTGATGTTGGTTCCTCCGTCCATTATATACAGTCTATGATATTATCCTTGTTTTTGGAAATACACCACTAAACTTTACTTTTATTAACATTGTTCAGTGGCTCAGAGTGTGCTGACTTTTTCATTTCTTTCTGTCTATATGTATAGTATGGGCTGTTGGCAACTTGACAGCTTTATATTTCTTTGTTGAACTTGATCCAACTAAAGAGAGCATGCATCTATCGATTCAGCAGCACAGGAATTTATTAATTAATTTAGTCAGATAAGGGAAATGTCACCGGCATCATGTGCTGTGTTCTCAGATTGAACTGTCCTGTGTGTATGCCTTTGTAAAGTCTTACATTTCTTCCTGTTGGTGTCAGGATCAAAATGTGTGATGATATAAAAAGGCTGACAAATAAATAAATAAATACCTCATGTTTACAGTGAGTGAATATCCAGCTGAGGCAGTTGTCAAAGATGTGGAAGTTTTGTTTTTGTACTTTTCAAGAAAGATCAGCAACAAATGCTTTTTCCTCCGAGAAGATGGAAACAAAACTCTAAACCTGAAAATGAGACGGGTATTGTGCATAAGTGCTTTGCTTAAGGGCATTTTGTTGCTTCTTTCTGACAGGAGGGAGTAACTGCATCATACCAGATTTTTGTCAGCCGCCACTGATTCATTACAGTTGTAGTCAGGTCTTCAACTTCATTGTTTAAGGAAGTTTAAGTCACTTATATTTTATCTTTATTTGTTTACAGCAGTCATTTGGGTCTGCAGTAGATCTGGGTGATAAAACAATAATTATTGTTATATCATTTTTGTTAGCGTGATAATCATGATAATTATGGTAATATGTTTTTCTTTTGTCTTTAGGGTTACATTTTTGTCACATTCTCAGCTAAACAGTGAAAATGCTTCATTGTTTTGTTGTTTTATTAAGTTTACTCTCTACCTCTAGATTTCTGAAATGTTCTGAAGTGTTTATCATAAAAATAGTTTAAAACCACGTCCTTTACGTTGTTTTCAGAGATTTCAAGTACATATTTCATCATATTACTCTATTTCATATTACATCATCTTCATCTTTTACGAATAATTTCATTTAAAACCACAAACCATCTGGTTTCTTCAACTTTCACTCAGGACCTTGAATCAGCCTTTAACCTGTAAAACAAATGACGGTTTGACGTCCCTTGCGATAATTATCGACTGATATGAACATTTTTATCATGATATATTTTGGACCGTGTCGGCCAGCCCTATTCTGCAGCATGAAATTTTCTTCAGTCTTTTAGAAATGTTTTGGTTCTCTTTGTGGAAACTTTGCCTCATTTGGTCTTAATACAAGTCAAGAACACATAAAAAAAAACACTACAATAAACTACAACTCATTCAACAACATCTTTTACCTTTAAACTCTTGTCCGTTGATCTATATAATGGTTTTGGTTTTGTTCTTCCTGTAGTTTTGAGTCTTCTACACATTGTTCACATTTGCAGATTTATCTTCTCCCTGTTAATAACATTGATGCAAAATAACTATTTAAAACTGTACAGTTTAAATGGATAAATAATAGGTAATTGTTGGTGCCGATATTTATTTACAATATAAGTATACGGTATGTTTAAAAGCTTTTGATTAAGTTATATATGTATAAAATCATAGTCACGCCCTCTATTCTTATTCTTATCCAGTGACATCCTGGGACACATTTTTCTGTAAAAATGTTCTCACTTCATTCAGCAATAACTTCTTTTTTTATTGTTATTATTTTCATGATAAAGTACTTTTAATATGCTTTGAATGCGTTTTATCCATCACTATCCCTATGGGATAAAAAAAAGCTAAAAAACTATGCAAGTTTCCTGCACAGTCTGTTCTCTTTACTTTATGTTCAGTGTTATTGTGTGAAAGTACATGTTGTGCAAAAACAATGTGTTCATTCCTTCTACTTTTACCTCTTTATTGTTTCTGTTGTTGAATTACACAATATATCAGTGGGAGACGAATAAAACAGGCATTATTTCTGTTCACTGGCTCATGGACAAATGTTCTCCATGTCTCCATCAGGTGCTGAAATCGACCAGAGCAACAGCCATGGCTGATAAATGCAAGCTAGACAGTAGTATGTGCACAGAGCAGAACCATAATAATTAACAACGGGAATGATTACAGATGGAAGCATCGACCGACACCAACATGTTTGAATCAGTGTATTTGTGTGACTATGTGTGCATACTATTACATTTGTTGTTTTGTGGATATTTATCCACTTTGCTTTAAAAGATTATTTAAGACATTTCTATGATTTTATTAACATTCTGCTCGTAGATCCACCCATCCATGCACATGACTGTTATTTCATTGTGCCATTTCCCTCCTTTCTCTTTTACTCATTGAGACACTTAAAAGATCATAAAATCCTGAGCCTGAAAACAATAAATTCAAAGTCATAAAATACTGTATTTTCAGCCCAATAACTGTGAAGCAGACCATGCACATGTGCAGATTTCAGTGATAAAGGTTAGTGATTATGACAAAATGTAAGAGATTCATGACTGAGCCTGATCATTATAACAAGTACCTTTTAATGATCTCTAACCATCTGAGGGAGGGACGGAGGGAAGGAAGGAAGGAAGGAAGGAAGGAAGGAAGGAAGGAAGGAAGGAAGGAAGGAAACAGACAAAAACTCCACGAGACCATGGCTGTTACTTATTTAGAGCCCGTATGGCTGGAGGGACAAATGTCCAGACCTTCCTGCACAAAAATGCATGCACGGTGGCCTAAGGGGAGGTGGGTAAAGTGTTGGTGGAGTGGATGGTCTGAGGATCAGAGATGCGGTAATACATTCAGATAGGATGTGGGTGGGAATACCAATGACTTTACTGACTGAGGGAGTTATTTTCATTGGTGATCTTAAGCATGTGGGAAAAAAAAAAATCGAGATCCTGCTCTTTAATTGAAGTTTATATTTCACATTTGTGTTGTTTACATGAAGCCTTTCTTAATTATTACAACCAGGTCCAACCTATGAGAGTACACAACTTGAACTGAGCAGCAGCACTGCTGAAGTATCCGAGTTTCAGCATTTATTGCCAACATATGATATAGCCTTGGCTCGGTTTTCTTCAGTTAAATATGAAAATGCTGTTCAGCTTCCAATACAGATTGAAAGAGTTTGCAAATGGTTTACCACCGGCTGTCATTACAGAAACTCAGATCAGAATGATCAGTGAGATAAAAATAAGAGATGCCAGCTGTTATCAGAGAACCACACTTTGATTTAAAGAATTCTGGAAACTCTGGAAAAAAAGAAAAAAAAGAGTGCTGATATCACCACAACCAAAAACAAGCATTAAAAAAGAAAACCACCACTAAAACTTTTGAGTGTGATGATGTGACAGGCAGGAGAAGCATTCATTCAAAGCCTTTCCCTTATCCCTCATACACAAAACACATTAAAACTGTCTTCTGTCACAGATTTCAAAGAGCTAATGAGCCTGAAAATACCCCATTTTACCTTTGATGAGAAAGCTACCTTCCAAATTAGAAAAAGCCTCAAAGATTATCAGAAGTCTTAGCTTTAGCGGGAAGCCAATTTAGTCTAATGATTTGAACCGTATGGTTTGTTTTGGTTTTTTTTAAACAGTGACTGTTTCGTATGTAAACCAGACCAAACATTCCACCTCTATCCAACAGAGCTGTATCTACAAACGGGTTTTAAGTCAAACTAAATACAGGTTATTTAAAACATAAAGCAGTTTCTACTATGACAGAATTTTATTTTCTGTACAAATTGGCAGCCAAGGCTACACAGTGCATTGATGACATCCCTACACTGGAGTTTTAGGGTCTCTGTGGGTCTTCAGAGCAATTTCACTTGGATGCATATAAATTTGGCTGGAAATACGCCAGCAGGTAAAAGCTTAACTTCACTATTAATTACAAAAAGGTTGGCACTGATTAAAGACCCACTGAGGAACCTACAGAAGAACTCCCATGTCTCTCATTTATATATGTTCACCATGGAATTAGCTCTGCTCACCACAACGTTGTCTTTGTTGGGGCTTAATTAAATATTAAAAGCCTGTAGCTCTCATAAGATTATGCCCAGAGGTCTGAGATTTCATACAGGTGTGGTTGATAAGATGCAGAAGCTATGCAGTGATTTGACATTGCTCTGGCACAAAGCATGTACTAGTTAATGGTATTCAAATATGACTTATTATAGTGAAGGAAAGAATACTTTGAGCCTGTGTTTTACAGATATAGATAAAACTTAATTAATCCTCAGGGGGAAATTTAACATCCATCAGATCCAGAAAAGAAAAAGCAAAGGACCTGAACATCCTTAGGAAAAATAGCTGCTAACTCTGGTAAAATGAGGGAAATGGATTGTTGTTTCTGTTTTGTTCATAGAGATGTCACTGTTTTACATTCAAACAGGAATGAAATATCGCTGAAAAAATGCATGTGACTTTTTTCTGCCTGGGGACACGGAGAGGACCAGGCAGGAGACACATTTAACACGGCAGAGGATCCGGAGCCAGGTGAGTACAAAGACGAGGCCGGGGAAGCAGACGAGGGACAGGCAGGAGAGAAGAGACGGGGTGCTCACGTAACAGCCTCAGGAGCGTGGTGAGGAGAGGTGCAAAGCCACGGGGAGGTACCAGAGAGCCAGGAAGAACATTCATGCTGAGGAGACGCCGGGCGGAAGAGTCGGGTATCCGCAGGCTGGAGCGTTCCACGGAGAACAGATGAAGCCCGGTGGTCAGGAATGAGCAGAGTTGGCAGCGGGTAACCAGTCCAAAGGTTAAAGCTGAGAGGTCACATACGTTTTGGCCTTAACTCCTCTGTTATAAGCTGTTTTCATTTGGGTATAAAGGGAGGATGTTAAGGGAGTAACCAAGTGAGTTTTGTTGGAAGTGGACAATAAAGAGGATGTACATGCTGGAATTACCCACAGTCATCTTGGTGATTTTCTTTGGCCTGATCAATGTTTTTCACTTGAGTTGCCCTGAAAAGCTGAGTGGCTTATTTCTATTGCCCCATAATGCATGTGCAGAAAAATAAAGTTCATCTGTGCACTGAAATGTCACACAGGTCTATTTCCAACCCAATCTCCCTCTGTCTTTGTTCCCAGATCTTAGTCTTACAAGTGGGAAAAGCAGGGCCTGTATCACGAAGCAAGTTCAACACACCCAGGATATCCTGATGTTACCGGGCTCAACAAAGCTTCACAAATACAATCAGGCACAATCAAAGGGTTTCATTAAGGTGTTTATTAACTTTTTCTGTCAACTTGGATTTCTGATTCTAGTTATGAGGCATAAAAGGGGTGGGGTTAGCACCAGAGGACCAATCACAAACATGTACAGGTCTAGAGCCACAAATTTCTCTCAAGAAGAACCAACTATATTCTTAAAGGGGTTATATGTAGTATTCATCCATCCATCCATCATCTACCGCTTATCCGGGGACCGGGTCCGCGGGGGCAGCAGTCTAAGCAGGGAGGGCCAGACAAAAATCAACCAACCAATCCTGATCATCCACAATACATCACCACCAGAAAAGCAACAAAAACTAAACAAATTCATGTGTTGCATAGATGTATTGTTATGTCACATATTTTTTTCAGCTCAGCCCTGGCTAAAAGGTGTGGGACCAAGTAAAGAACAAATGTAAAGACAGAATTCAAACATATCACATATTATAAGGTCGACAAGTCCAAGGCTTTAGAGCTTAAATTAGCCTCTGTTTTAAGATAGTATATCACTATAAAGACTGTAAACCTTTCCTCCAAAGAGACTTTCTTATTATTTTTTTCCCCAACGAACCCTTTCTTTGTACAATCCATGAGCACACCAAGGTCCAAGGGATCTTCAAGCAAGAATGTTTGGAGCTTTTATACATTTTGATTAACTATCTCAAACATAACCTGCTCTGGAGGAGATTAGTTGTTCGGCAGGGTTGAACCAGGAGTTACCTCGCTAACCCCTTAATCCTGCATCGTGATACAGACAAGTGTAATTAAAGCAGTCGGTGCTCCAACAATCACAGCTAGAAAGATGTTCAGCTTCCCCGAGTCACAGGTGGAATTACTCAGCAGAGAAACATGCATCAAGCGAATAACTGAGAAAATGTAGAGAAGGTTGTAGGTTGATTTCTCTAATTGTAAATAGGTCTCACTTGCTCTTCCATGCACACACAAACTGTTAAAACCAGAAGAATATCTTAAAAATCATAATAATGAAATCAAGTTGATTCACGACAGTAGAAAAAGTTACCTGCTATTGATACAGACAAGTGCTTTCAATTAAAAAACCTCCTCTGGAAATACTGCAGACATCATCCTTGTGGGAAACAAAAATAGCTTTGAGATTAGACAGAAGATGTTGTGACAGGAAGGAGATTTGCTGTTTTAAAGGGGTTCCTCTCTTTTTCTGTTTCTCTTTCTTATGACACAAACTCTCTGGGACTAATGAGCCCGAAACTACCAAGCTTTACCTTTAATTGGAAAGCCGTAGGTGCTTCAGACCATTAAAAAAGGTGTTCGTAATGATTATCCATCAAGTCAGCCTTAGCTGCAGATGAAGGAAAGCGTAAACATTTCATTTGGAAATGAGAGATCCACAGCAAAACTATAGAGAGAGATAAATGCCACTTTCTTATGCAAAGTGATCCTCTGGCATAAAGCTGGTAATGGGTTTAAAAATAGCAGCTGTCTTACTAACAAAATAATTGGATAAGATCAAGCACTCTGTGGTTTTGAATACGTAGCGTTTATGATTTTTTGCACCACCATGTTACAATATGTTTTTTCTACACAGAATGATTTTATAAGAGCAGTTGTTCCATTAAACTTTACAAAAGTAGATAAACAACCCAACTGCCAGTATAAAATGCTGTCGTTGTATGTTTCTGCAAAAAATGGATGAGCATAATCTGTGTTTCTAAAGCAAAAATACATTCATCAATACATGCAGTTAGTGCCAGATTTTATTTGCAGGAGGTGGTTGGACAGGGTAGCGGATACACAACATCCAGGACTGAAACGCCAGAGACCGGAGTTTCGGTTTTCAGGTTTATGCAATAAAAGTGCTTTGTTTAAGGTTAGGAAAAGCAGGAAAAAAGGTTTGGTTTGAAAAATGACTCACATTGTACTTAGTAACATTCTAATCATACTGTTCATCATATCTTTTCTTAACCCTAAAGTGCTTTATAATATATAGTTAATGTGTGTTTAGTGAAATGATATCAGGTAATTAATACTATAATTAACGGAATGATGAATTCATCACATAATCCATGTAGTAATTTTGTTATTATAATATATACCAGGCCAAAAACTGCTAATTTGGAGTAAATATAGCTAAATTTGTTGTTTTAACTTATGTGTGAACTGACATCATACATGGAAACCATGTGCTGTATCTACAAAGACAGTTTTATGCAGCTTTGGAAATAACATCATGTCATTTTAAGCAGATTGACCGAGGGGAGGAGAATCATTTGAATGCTTCTCCAGGGTCGCTACTGTGTGCCACTGCAGAAAATGTTGCATTATTTCATTGGATAAGTAAAAAAAATCAGCTGGCTTCATGAAAAGTCAGGGATCACCAAAGCCAGGAATTTATCTCTCAGCCAGTCAGTGCAAAATTTCTTTGAATCCATTGAATAGCTGCCGAGATATTGCGGTCTGGACTAAAGCGGTGACAGACTGACTGATAACATTGCCATCCCAAGACCATAAAGCAACACAAAACCAAACCTTTACAGCTGTAACCCAGAGCCTGATGCTTTACTGAGGTCTTGACTACCTGACAATACGCCCACGTACTGCATGTCACAATAGTTACTTCTCTACCAATATCTGTCAATTTACTTGGAGGCTAAATTAATTTTAGCTGCAGGCCAACAGCAGACTTTTAACACACTGACTTTTAACACACTGACTTTTAACACACTGACTTTTAACACACTGACTTTTAACACACTG
>JAPQRN010021899.1:0-30311 GCA_037367275.1 Coranthus polyacanthus | reverse complement strand
TACCCACCCCACCCTCTCTCACTCTCACACCCCTCCCAGAGGTAGAGAGCGTCAGAGCCTGGTGGGATGTGTGCTCTTTTCGGGGAAACTGAGCCGCTCCGGTCTTCAGGGGTCCTGAAACCCAATCCAGGAGGAGAATAGCCCGGCCATGCCAGAGAGCCGATTTCCTTTTCAACAGACTCATTTATCACTGACCCACCCTTCGCTTCTGACACGGTGACGTGTGTCATTTATCAAACAGGCTTTACCAGACACACAGAGAAGGGAGGTGGATAGGGGGCACAGAGGAAGAGAAGGAGAGAGTGAAAGAGCAGAAAACAAGACAGAGAGTGGACTGAGAGAAACAAAGACAAGGAGAGGAATGGAGAATGAGGTGCAGAGTCAGTGGAGAGAGACAGAAATGGAGCGCTAGGAAAAGAGACTGTCATTTGTGCATGTTTGTCTGTGTGTGTGTGTGTAAGAGTTTTTCCAGGGAAGAGTGAGTTTTCCTGAAACCCTTTAGGAGACACATTGGGAGGGGAGATTTTTTCGAGATGACAGGGAGGATTGAGTTACACTGAGTTGTGTTTTGATGAGTGACAGAATGTTCTTCCATGACACATCTCTAGATGTCTGTATGAAGGGGAGAAATATGTTTCGGGAGTTTAATAAGTATGATGTCGTTGTGTACTTTCAATATATGCACACTGAAAATACATAGAGATACTTTAGAGATGTGTGTGCATGTGCACGCACGTGTGGCCATATGGCGTCAGTGTTTAATGCTTTATGTATGTGTGTGTGGGTGTGTGCGTTACTCCCTGATGAGCAGGCCTGACAGGTATCACTCATGCTGCAGCCTGGCCTTTAAATGAACCCGAGCTGCTCTGCTCTCCCGTGGCCCTAACAGGCTCTCTCCAAGATGGATGCTTCTTTAAAAATCAGATTAATGATGGATACCAGGCTTATAGTGCCATTTATCATGAAGAATATTATTTAGGCCGGCCGTGTATGGCTGTAACTGGAGAGCCAGGACGAGAAGAAGCAGGGTGGAAAGCCTTAGACAGACACTCACTGTGTGATGGATGGCTGAGCGCTCTCTCTGAGTGTTACTAGACACCAGTGCCGCAGCAGTAGGCCATAATCAGATAGCCCAGGGATGTTTATCCCGCAACTACACTACCCAGATTGCCTTGCCTGGAGGGTTATTTTTTATGAAAGGTATAGTCTATCATTATTATCGTTTTCAAAAAGTTAGGAAAAACGTAAAGGATAGAAGATACAGAAACCAAAATGGAGTGTTGCAATTATTAGTATTAGTACATAATAAAAATGATCCACTATAACTGACTGGAATGATTACCTAGAAGTTTCCATCTAGCTTTGCCCAGAAGAGTCCCCAGCCCCGCGTCATTCCCCAACAATCATGAATAAAAGAGTACAGTGAGAGGTCAAGGCAAGGCCAGCTCTGCTGCTGCGAAAAAACAGTTGTTTTGTTTTTTCGTCCGCTTCTTGTTCTCTCTCTGTCTCCTACCTCCTCCTCCTCCTCCTACACACTGCTGTGATTTATGGTGGCCATCCATCTTCAGGCTGCGTCCATCACCTCCTCGTTGCTAGGCGATCATGGCAGCAGCTGTGTGTTGTGAGAGGGGTTTTGGTCGTCCCACTCCCAACCCTAACTTTAATCCTCCCTAACCTTACCCTCAAATTCAACTTTAAGCCCAGTCCCAGCAACAAACCACAAACTTAGTGCCAGTTTCGGTCCTAAGCCCACCCTGTTGCTCCAACATTAGCTTCAGCGTGAGTCACAAACCTACTGTGAGACTTTCATCTCCAAACGACCAGGGTTATGCACAAACCTGGTAAGAAAATCTGTGTATCACCTATATTATTTATGTGTATATATTATGCTGCATTATTCCTATTGGTCACATGAACATAATGCTCAGTTTATTTGTAGACGTTCACAACACAACAACAAAAAGACAAAAAAGGCAACAATACGCCATCGATAACAAAGCATGATGACGGTTTTACAGGGGTCATGGGACAAAGAAAAGCACAGGTAACACAACACAAGGAATGTGGAACAAGGAACCTTATTTTCAAATTTACCGTTAATAATGCTGATGATTACAAACCGGTAGAAACATGTATGATCACTAGTTGTAATGCCCTGCGCTGTTTGGTGTTTTAAATACTTTTTGTGTTCCTTAAAACTTGAATAAATGCAGAAAAAAGCCATTTTAACTTCATAGCTAAAATATCTTTAGCGTGGTGACAGCATTAGTTTAAACCGCAGTTCATTTCATCCTTTACCGTCAAGCCCTATTCACACAGACTGGTGACCTTTTAACTACTTTGTTACTGTATATTAGGCCCGAACAGCTCCACGAATGGAGAAATAAACAGCAGTTCTGCTTCATGGAGCTTTTCTCGAAAGCTGCTCGAGAAAGACTGATGGAGAGAAGGAGGCAGAGATGGGATAGTGTAAGGAAGTTTGACTGACTGCATATCATCAGACGAGACAGGCTCGGTGTGCATGTCAGACGAGAACACCGCCTTCCCGTAGTGTCTTGATCCTTAATACTGCCCATGGCTCTGCACCTGTGGAAGCTGTTTGTACCCCTTTTTATTATTATTATTTCCATTTTATTTATCACTTATTGTGGCTGCATAAAGTGTCAAACCGTTGAAACTGGAACTTTTACGAGTTTGATCACCTTGTTCTTCGCTAGAGTTAGTAACAACAAAAGGCCTTTACGTGTTTGTGGCTTTGGTCTTATATCAGATAAACAAGATGAATTTTTTTTTAGGTCTCTAAGGTCTGTATGTACAGCTGGCGGCTTTGAGGACCAGTCATAACACAAAAATGAGCTGAGGGTTAAATTGATTCTAGTCTGTCTCTTTTCCCTTCCTTTTTTTTTCTGTCACTCCCTCAGCTTTCTTTTTTTTTCCCCTGTCACTCTCTTAGCTTTTCTTTCTCTTGGTCTCCCTATCTTAAATTCTCTCCCCCTCTCTCTCTCTCTCTCTCTCTCTGCCTTCTTGGTACGTGCATTGACAAGGTTCAGCCCAAAGCTTTGCCTGAGGCCAGAATGATCTCTCTGTTTTTCCCATCTCCCATATCACACATCCTGCACTACAATCGGCGGACACAATGTATTCACAATGCCATCAGGGGGTAGAGAACACACACAAATAAAAACTGACAAAGACATCCATGATAGCTTGTAACATGATAGCAGCTACGAGCATAATGCGAAAGCAGAGTTATGCGTTTAAAAAAAAAAAAGGCAGTATGCGAGCAGCACTAGGTAGCCTTCTGTAGTCATATCTGAACAAAAAGGACTTATGTCAGGGCTTGTTAATTTTTCAAATGGCCACTGATCACCTGTTACATATTTTCTCGTGGGACTGTGAGGCAGCATGAAAGGATCAAAGGGAAAAGAGGGTGGGAGAACTAAGTTTGATTAAGTGTGTTACTTTGACAAATGTGTACAACAGAAAGGCATTTTAGGTATGTTAGTGATCTGTAGCTATTTTGACAGAATGGGGCTGTTTTGGACTAAATTATTCTAATCTATTTAAAGAGTTTTTCGCTGCTGGGAAACTTGAGAGGTTGAGTGGAAGTTGGTGTTTTCTTTTTTTTCCTTTTCTTTTTTTTTTTTTTTTGTTTTTTTTTTGATTGAGACTGAGGTGACTTCCTGTCCTGTAGTGTTCTGGAGTTGTTTCCTGTCAGAAGAGCCCCCTGCTGAGGGGCCATGTTGGTTTAAGGGCGTCAAGGTCCAGTAAAAATACTGTACACATGTCAAGGAACACTCGTCATGTTGTGACACAGTTTAACTCTCTCCTCATGGAGCTCCTCAAAGCCGGTCTTTTAACTACAGACTACAGATATTTGAACCAAAATGTCTTCCGTCTTTTCTTCAACTGGATAATAATAAAAAATGACAAGTTTCATTTACAAAGCATCTTTTATAGAGGCTCAATTATTTCTGTAGTATCTATAGAACAAAATCCCACACACATACTTCTGGTGAATTGAATAATCCGGTAACAACAGACAGCTATCTGCATTCTTTGCTTTTGTTGTCTCGAAAACAACATTTTTTTTGGTGATCTTTACAGTACAGTAAGCTTCATGGTGAACTTCTCTTCTTTAATCCCAGCTGTGTCTTTGTGTACAATTCTTAAAAAGATAATTGAGGATTTAATCACACTATGAAACTCATAAACATTGTTTTTTTCTGTTGCATTGATTTCTGTTTTATTTTCTTACAAAACGTCTTAGAATGTCAATTATTTCTCTCTCGTAGTATAATGGAATATATGCATATAATTAACATTTTGCAGTACATTGGTTGATGAAGAGCCTAATTACCATATTTAGAGATTATCGTGCATAATAGTAGCTATAAGCATGCAGATTTAAGCAGATTCTCTTTTCACAATATCAGGCAAAATTGTCTCATGTTTTTTCTAAAATATACAGACATATGCTGTCTATGCAGCGCCTTCTTTTTAGCATAAAATAGGACAGATGAAATATGATACTCATGATGACCCTACAAAGGACTCACTTTTTTTCGATCTCAGTGCTCGCGGCAAGGTTGCGTTTTTTTTTCTTTTTTCAGACCGAGCCGTCGTCGGAGTATGAGGGTCAGACTCAGGTACAGTTTTTAATGACACATCCTGTTTACCCCGCTACCATTAGGTGTGATCTGGCTCCCAGATTGTTTCCTCAGCTGTGGATGCCAGACCAGAAACATGCACTTGGGTCATCAAGGGGTTGATTTAAGAAAGGAGACAAGAGTACAGCAAGTTCACAGATTCACATCAGATAAACGGTTTAAAAACGTTGATTGAGTTGTTTTCCTGTTCCTGCGGACAACATATCAGAAACACGTCAATGATTCTTTCTAGGTCTTCATAAAATCGCTCATGCATACGAGACCCATTTAAACACAGCATTAAAAACAGACAGTGCTTTCAGCAGCTCTAAAGGAGAAATAACCCGTGGGACAGAGGGAAGGAGACAGAGAGAGATACTGAAAGGCTCTGCTTTACAGGCAGCCACAGCACCTTCCTGCTTAATCACCCCCTGTCCCTGCCTTGTCTGTTGTTCCTGATCGTCAGAGCAGCACTGCAGTATTTCTATCAGATGATCTCTCCCTCCTCGTCTGCGGCCCTTATGTTTATGAAAATGATACTCCACAGGAATGCCTCCTGCATGCCAAGATGTCACTGTCTTTCCTCATCGCTTGCATCTACGTGCATGTATGACTGTGTTTGTGTGTTTGGGGGGGAGGGGTGGTTTTCATAACTGACTGACTAGCTTTATTTATAATTATGTGGGGGTGTTTTGGGGCTTGTATATACCTTAAGGTGAAATGTGAGTGTCTGCATGTGAGACTTTTTTTTGTCAGTTTGTATGTGGCCTGTGGTGAAAGTGTGATTGCTATTTCTGTGAAAGCCGTGACTGAGATGTTGATTGTGTGAAAAGTACACCTCCTACCTTTCCTTTACCGTTCATGGATCCTAATGATTCTTGTGTCGTCCCCCCCCCCCCCAATGACATCAACTCACTTTATCACTACATACTTCACACATGCGCTAGGAAAAATCTTACACTGGCCTTACCCCATATGTTTTGATATTAGTTAAGGCTGCATTCAGGAGTATTGTTGTATTCATAATCCTCATCTTTTTTTATTCTAAGGGAGCCTCTATACTCCCATCACCTTTTATTAGCTTGATAAATCACCTCTGTTGTCAGTCAAGCCAGGGAGAATAATTGGATGTGGTTGTCGCCCTGTGTGATGGATTATCAGTCATTGGGGATTAAATTAACAGATAGTGCTCAGACATAATGGTTTTTGTTTTGCATTTTAAATTGCCTGGGAGCATGGCTAGACTCTGTAGGTTTTTATAGCAGGTTCTTTTGGACTCTCCCCCTCTCTTTGCTTAATGACATATGAACCAAAACCTATAGGGCCACCATTTTATTCATATGAAATGTAAAACATTTACAGTAAAGTTAAAGCATGGAGACAGGCTTATGAATCTGATATCTTGACATGAAATTGGGTATGGCAATGGTTTGATGAAATAGGTAGACAATGTGAAGAAATATGTCGAAAATTTTCTTGTTGAGGAAGAGAAAAGTGACCTGACAAGTTGGTCAAGCATTGTGCCAGGCTGGCCTGATGCAAGCTGACATCTGTGACCAGCTAGTCAGGACACAAACACATTAACTACCTCGTCCTGGCTGGATTTCCTCTTTGAAATGAGAATCTGACACAAATACCTTCCAGAGGAGATGAGGAAGAGAAAGTAAAGTGAAAGGAAAGAGGGTGTGGGCAGTCGCTTGAGCACAGTGAAATCTCCCTTCTTGCGTGTTTACCCGAGCATGAGCGATTTACCTCCTCAACCCTTTCTCCGTCCTCCAGACCCCTCCCTCCCCTCCACTTTCACATTATCATAATTGTGTCCAGAACATGAGGGGCCAGGGAAGTGATCATGTCATTTTATTTACACCCTGCTTGGCCCTTTTTACAAACGACATGCCACTGACTGCCAAGCGGACTGGGGCCCGACGACATCTTTTGATCAGGGCTGTCGGGACCTATCAGCGGAGAATGGCAGGTAATGGATACCCAGTGACAAACCAAATCTCCGGGAGGATGGAGAGTGGGCCGCACCTGCCAGGTCTCCATTAGGCTGGCCTCTCAGTGGGGCTGCCTGCTGACTGTGCCCCCAGGGCCCAAATCAGACCAGCGCCAGCCGCATGGCTGCCTACAGATTGGCTGTTAGCACTGGAAATGAGAGTTATTTCAGCTATGACATTTTTGTTTAGACTGGACGTGTGTGCATGGGGCAGTGGGGGGGAATGAAGGATTTAGTCACAGAGTGTGTGTGTGTGTGTGTGTCCACATGCACAGGCTTGACTGTGTGAGTGCCCAAACCATTAAAGCCTATACCTACAGCTACTTTCTGTGGCATTTGTCTTAGTTTACAATATTGTCCAAATGGCCTCAGACCTGTCCACAGGCCATCCACTATTTTCAGAGATTATTTGTTTTTCCTTAAGTTGAGCGGTTCAGTGAGTGAGGTGGACAGGAAATGAGTGAGACACTGTGGAAGATGAGTGGTGGGTGAGTTGGCGTTGGGTGGGTAGGCTCGCTGCCACAGGAGAGACAGGATTGTGTGTGTGTGTGTCGCGGGGTGGGGGTTGAGCTGCACACATATCATTCTCATGTGTACAATCACGCACACATGCACCTATCATCTCTCTCCATGTAAGCGGTGGGCACTAACACTACAGTGACAGGTTGCTTATGCATCGCCATCATGTTGATGATCTTCACTCTCACCATATCCTCTTTACCCCTGTTTCACCTCTGTCTTTCTGTTATTTTCCACTTATTTTCTTCCTTTTTCCTTTCTTTTTCATGATGTGTGAAATGTCTCTGTATTATATTTGCATGACATTTAACACCTGTTTAGACTGTTGAGATTAGCTTCAAAGAATGCAGCTAGAACTGAGAGTATTGACTATCTTCCACATATTAAACCACTAATGAACTCACTTCAGTCCAGATGACACTGCGGGATGTCTATCCAGCGTGTCAAAATTTCATCATCAAAATTCTGACATCTCTTTCTTGAAAGTACTAAAGATATCCTGTTTGTCTGGGTGAGCATGTGCGTGTGTCTGTACGTATGTGTGTGTAATCAGAGAAGAGGCAGATGAAGAGGCGTCAGACATATTAACTGACAGATGGAGGTTGATCCAACTCATTTATTACCCCAGAGGAGAATGCCACAGTGAGATTGGGCTTCATTAATTTCAGATTTAGTTTTCATTTCAAGCTGTTGCGCCCTGAGATAAATAAAATGGCGCATTATGTTTTTGCCAAGATATTTCTTTTTTGTTTTCCTCCAATAGAAGGAGTGAAAAGAGGGGAGGCATAAGTTCCGTGTGGCTGGGGTAGTATATAAATACAGGCTCGCCTAGAGGAAAATAACACCTCAACGGTTGATGAGGTGAAATGGGATGACTGTAATTTCTCAGCTCAGCTTTAAAGGCTCCCACACAGATGGCTCATTTATCCCTGGGAGTCCTCGGGCACACATAGCAGGAAAACTTTTTCTCCAGTTATTCTAACATAGCGTGTTCACTCCCTGCAATTTAACTCATCTCTTTCTTTCTCTCTTTGTCTCCATTTTCCTTGCAGCCTATTCTCCTGAGGAACTGACTGAGCACACTGTGGATGGTGAGGAGGCAGAAGCAAATGACTTGCCCTCAGCCCCTCAGGATGACCTTCCCATGAAAGATGAGTTTGATGAGCAAAGTGTAGGGCCTGCCAAGGACCAAGCATGTGACCAGGAATCAGCTGGAGCTGCAGAGCTCTCAGGACAGGAGATGGACAGTGAGTCACATTTGAGTGAGACCAGTGACCGTCTCTCAGACTTTGACAGTCCCACCAGAAAAACTGAGGGCAACCCAGTCACAGTACCTCTGAACGGAGGCACTAAGACGCCACCTATAGGTATGGACACCCTGGAACAAATGAAGGCTATCTACTCTAGCTTCCTGAGCAGCTCTTTCTGGTCACCACTGAACTTTAATTCCACACAGCCCCAGGCCCAGTCGTCAGCTTCTACAGAAAAGCCAACTCGCAGCAACAGCACTAGTAGCAGTAGTAGCTGCAGCAGCAGTAGCTATGACTGGCACCAGTCTGCTGTGGCAAAGACACTACAACAACATCCTCCCCAGAGCCGTCATCCTGCTCAGTCTGAGCCTAGCCTCTTTAGTACAGTCCAGCTCCACAGGCAAAACCCAAAGCTGTTTGGTTCAATCTTCACTGGGGCCAGTAAATTCCGCTGTAAGGGCTGTAGTGCTGCTTATGACACCCTGGTGGAGCTTACAGTTCACATGAATGACACAGGCCACTACCGCGATGATAACCAAGACAGGGCAGGCAGTGGTGCAAAGCGCTGGTCCAAACCACGTAAGCGGTCCTTATTAGAGATGGAGGGGAAGGAGGATGCCCAGAAAGTCTTGAAGTGCATGTATTGTGGTCACTCTTTTGAGTCCCTCCAGGACCTCAGTGTCCACATGATTAAGACCAAACACTACCAGAAAGTGCCTCTGAAGGAGCCCATGGCCCCTGTGGCAGCCAAAATCATGTCTTCAAAGAAAAGGGGACTCGTGGGTTTGGACCTCACTGCCTCACCACGTTCTAGAGAAGGAACCCCCAAAGCAAAGCAGCAACAGGCAGACCTGAGTGAATCCTCACAGAAACCTTCCTCCACCCTCTACACCACCTCTAATAACCGCTACGGACACCAGAATGGTGCTAGCTATGCTTGGCAGTTTGAATCCAACAAATTGCAAATTCTTAAGTGCATGGAGTGTGGAAGTTCTCATAATACACTGCAAGAACTGAGAACACACATGATGGTGACAGGACACTTCCTGAGGGTGACTAGTTCTGTGGGAAAGAGAGTCAAAACACTTCCTGAGGCCACCTCCCCCAACCCTGGGAGGGTCACCAGTCCTGCTGAACAGAGGGTCCAGTCTGTCCCACTCGCACCCTCCACCTTCTCTCCTCCTCCTCTTCCAACTACCACAACTCCTCCTGCCATTTCTCCGCCTCTCAAAGAGATCAAAAAGGAGGAGGTTGAGGAGGAGTGCACTAGGGAAGAAGCTGTTGCAAATGAAAAGCAAGTTTCAGTTTCAGCTGGAAAGGAGGAGGATGCTGAGAGAGAGGAAAAATATGACATTTCAAAGTATAACTACCTTACTGAAGAAGACCTGAAGGAGAGCCCTAAAGGGGGGTTTGATATTCTCAAATCACTGGAAAACACTGTGACTTCAGCCATCAACAAGGCCCAGAGTGGAAATCCAAGCTGGGGTGGCTACCCTAGCATTCATGCAGCCTATCAGTTCCCCAGTGCCCTCAAGCTCCAACCAGGTAGCTTGGAAAAGAATTCCCCAATGAAGTTCTTGTTCAATGGAGGAGATGGGCCATTGTCCTCCATCACTAAGAACCAGCCCCTCATTTCCCCTCCACTTACGCAGTCCTCTCCCTTCTCCAACAACAACTTCCAGGCAATGGAAGATTTAGTGAAAAAAGTGACAGAAAAAGTAGCAAAAGTAGAGCAAAGGGTGAAGCAGTTGTCTCCTAAGATGGAGAACCACCTCTCCCCCTGTAGTAGTGAAGCTGGGGAATCACATAAGGGAGGAGAGGCGGACTCACCGAGGGAGTGGAGGGCAGTCACCCCTGCCAATAGCGACAGGGGAAGCCATAGCGACAGAGCATCCCCAGCAACAGAACTCAAGAGAGAGACAGAAGTCAAATCCCCACTTGCCTCTACACTGAAATGCAGTACCACCATTATCACTGGCCATACTCCTCCAGAGCAGCCCTTTGTCAACCCTCTAAGTGCTCTTCAGTCAGTAATGAACATTCATTTGGGGAAAGCAGCCAAGCCCTCTTTGCCAAACCAAGATCCCCTGAGCCTGCTCTCCAGGCTCAGTCAGAGCATGGCTGAGAGGGCTGCAGTGGCCGCTCCTCCCTCACAGACCAAAAAGCCAGAAAGTGTAGCTGACAATAGTTTTTGCCAGCCAAGTGATGACCAGCCTATAGACCTCACAAAAGGGAAAAGTGATAGAGGCAGCTCTGTTTGCCCAGGCCCCCTAACTCCTTCCTCCACAGCCTCCTCCATCTCCCCTTCCTCTCTTGTTACTCCTGCAAAGCTAACAGTGGTCTCTCCGTACACATCCAGCAGCCCTCTACATGAAAATGCACTGTCCGATATCTCAGACATGCTGAGGAACCTTACACAGTCCCACCATGTCCCAAAGCCTCCCTCACGTTCTCGGGTCACAGATAGAACTGAGGTTGTAGGATCTACCCCGGATGATGATGACGCATCGCTGCATGGCCACAAACGCAAGGGTCGTCACTCCAACTGGAATCCGCAGCACCTCCTCCTTCTGCAGGCGCAGTTTGCCTCCAGCCTGCGACAGACATCAGAGGGAAAGTACATCATCAATGACCTCAGCCCACAGGAAAGAATGCATGTGTCTCGTTTCACAGGCCTGTCCATGACCACAATCAGCCACTGGCTGGCAAATGTCAAGTACCAGCTAAGGAGAACCGGTCGAACCAAGTTCCTCAAGAACCTGGACTCCGGTCAGCCTATATTCTTCTGCAGTGACTGTGCCTCACAGATCCGAACCCCAGCAGCATATGTATGCCACCTGGAAGCCCACCTAGGGTTCAGAATCAGGGACCTGGCCAAGCTGTCCCCAAAACAGACTGTCAGGGACTCCCACACTTTCACTGAGAAGTTAATGCCCCTGGAGTCCTTCCTTTCTCCACAATCACAGGATGACTGCAGTAGTAATGGGGCAGTGTACCGCTGCCAGCTCTGTGTCCGTAAATTTGCCACTAAGCACGCCATCAAGCTTCACCTCAGCAAGAGCCATGGGAAGTCTCCAGAGGACCATCTGCTGTATGTGTGCGAGCTAGAGAAACACTAAAGTACTCTCAGCAGTAGACATAGTGGGAAACATGTGTAGAATGACTGTTAAAAACAAAACCTAAAAACTGAGAATATATCAAAGTGTGGTAATGCACAAAGATGCCACAAACTGCTGTTAAAAATGTCAGCACAAGGTGTTTACATCTATTCAGTCTATAAACATTTCTGATTTCCTTGTATTTCAAAAGACATTTTCACATGTCAAATATATATTGTGGGTCAAAGATATTCAGCTTGTTGTCAGCTTTGTTGTCTCCCTCACTATATGTACACCTTTGGTAATGAATGAGACGCAACAGAGGACAGACTATCTCATGATCATGGTGAATCTCTTGACTAGAAGGCCAGCTAATAACTTGAAATGTATTAACTTTATTATATTTATTTTGTATTTCTGTGAGTTTAGTTTTAATTTGCTGGTAGACTGCATGTTCAGTAAGTTTTACTGTTGAATTTGTACAGTTCTGTCCTGTCTAGATTTTAAAATGCCCTTTCAAACTGGTCATTTTTAACACCCCAAAACAGCCAAACTCCTAAGAGAGCTCCTAAAAAGAATCTGCCAAACAGAAAAAGGTCTTTGCTTGTTTTTATAGTTTTCTCTGTACAGCCTATTGATTTTTTTTTTGCTGATTGTAAAAGCTGCCTTGTTCTTTATCATCGAGTAAGGGGCACTCCAAATGCAGGTCTATGTAAAAATGTACATATAGTGTATAAGCTTACAACTTGCTGTTTAAATTATGCATACTTGTTATATTTCCTAATTTAAGAGGACTACGACTATCCACTGGTGCAGAGCCTTTGAAGAAGATTAAAAAGGACATTGTTTTGCACAATAGTTTTATAAATGTTATTTGATAAAAAAAAATACAAATATGTTAATGCCTTGTGCTTCTATGATTAAATTGAATTAACTGCTGCCTAAACAATTGTCTTTTGGTTTGTTTGTTTGTTTGTTTGTTTGTTGTTTTATAATTGTCAATCAGAGAAATGTCTCGATCAGAGTACAGTGTGAACCTAATATTGAAAAGTGTAAACATTTCAAATCAGTTCAGTAAATGTAGAAAACTGACACACAAAATTATTTGTGTTTCTTTTCTTAAGACATTATCTAATTTTTCACCTGATTTACTGTGAGACCAGGCATCACCCCCCCCTCTCCAGTTTTTATCTCACAATATAATGACTAAGCATTCGCAAATCAGCCGACAGATTGTTCACAAGACGAAATCTCAGAAAAACTGAACAGAACTTAAATATCATCAGCATTTTCCTCTGCAATTGTCTTCACAACCACAATTTGTCTAGATATTCCTTATCATTTCTCTGTCGTTACGTTGTTATGGGGCGGACTCAAGAGGTGCGAGTGGTGCCACTGCCTGCAAGGCGTCTGGCAGGTGGTGTGTGCTGCATGTAAACCACCAGATGTTTCTGAAACGAGCCACTGGAGGAGGAGGAGGCAGGCGGGCTGCAACAGCAGGCAGAGTGGGCTGATTACCACGGGGGCTTGGATGCCATCAGGAGCCCTGGGCACAGACAGCAGATCTGGCACACACCTGGACGCCAAGACTGTCCCTTGGAAAAAATAAAGGGGATCCTATATATGCACGCAGAGACAAGCTGACAGTGGTGCAGAATGCACAGACAGGTGCTATTCCCTCAAAGCAGGCTTTTGGATCTAACAATATTACTGGCAGGTGTTGATGCTATCAGAGTAGTCACAATTCAGGCTCAGTGCCATGTAATGAGAAAGTTTTTTTTTTTTTATATGTTTTGCAGAATTATGAAGGCACACGCACATAGACACACATTTACTCCTCAAATGTTCCACCATCTAACTTTGTCTTATTTGAAGATGCCTGAGGACACCATGTTCTTTCTGTTTGATGTTCCCAGGCTTTGCTTGTCATGACTGACTGACTGAGTGACTTGGGCCAGCGAAGTTATCTGGTTGCTATGGTGACGGCCATTTGCCCAGCCTCTAACCCATGCTCGCTCACTCAACAGAGGACAGCTCGAGTGCAGCACACCCATTTACTCTCTTAAATCTCATCATCTCGCTTCAGTTCCTCCCACCCGGGAACAGATTAATTAACACACACACACTGTGTCCTGACCCCGTCTTCTCACACAAACTCATTACCGCCTCAGACTTGCTCCCGGCCCTCCAACGTTTAGGATACATTGGCCTAACGTTGTGGGAGAACCCAGTGATGACTCACATCTGACAAGCAGAATAAAGCCCTTAACAAAGGATGATAATTGAAAGATGGGATTCAGACCGGTAGCCATTGATAATGCAAATGAAAAAGGCTGAGCTGCCTTATTGAATATCTTGTGAGTTTTCTGAGCTTACTGAGTCCTTGTAGATTAAAAAAAAAAAATTCTCCCTCACACATAGTCTTTTTCTCCAACGCTAAACTTTATGTGTTGATGAATGCTATGGGCTTAGTGATCGACTAGGGGTGAGGACGGTTGTGGGCGTTAATGAGATAGTTGACACTTTGGGGGTTAATGAGGGGCTGGAGGGAGAGGGCTAAATGATTGGACTTCTGCTTGGATGAGCATTATAGTGGCTGCTGGAGGAGAGCAATGTAGAAGCTGTGGATCTGCTGTAGCCAATTATTTAGCATGAAAAACACAAAACTCCTCTCAGTTGTATTTTTCTATGGTAATAAAGAGGAGATTAGATGTGTTATCCATTGTTCTTTTGTCTTGACTATCCTTGAGGGCTGGGTAGTTATAGACGCTGATGCGCCTCAATGCTCCTAAAACAAAGTCAGCAGTGAAGGGGGAAGAAAGGAGGCGGACAGGACAGGGATAGGATAGGAGGAGAATGAGTCCCCCCACTCCTCCACTCCACAGATCTCCCATCAGCTCTTGTCATCCCTCTAATGAATATCAGTTAAATTGCTCTGTGGATCTGAGGAGTTTGGATGTCAATGTGATTTGTGTGAGTGTGGCGGATGGAGGGGCCCAGACTAATGAAAGGCGAGCCTAGCCTGACAGAGTGATGAGCATCAAGCCCATCAGACCAATCACACAAGAGTGGCTGACAGCACAGACAGACAGACAGCTGAGGCAGAGAGGCTATGTATTTAGGAAAACAAAATGGCTGCCAAAATAGTGGTAGATGTCGTTAGAGCACATTGATATATATTGCTCCTGTCTTAGCGTGCTTGCACAGTCGTGTAAACTGATACCGGCTTTTGAGACAGGCAGAAGTATGTGGTTCTGGAAATCCATAAATTGTGATTTCAGTAAGATTTATAGAAGCTGGCTCTGTCATGTTTTAATGCTTCGCGTTAATCAGACAAAGTCTTAAAAATATCAACAGGTTAAGAGGATAACATGGGTTAACCGCTTTTAAAAATGAACAACAAATCAAATGTGTCTCTGCCCTGACATCATAAATGGATAAACAACCATGTCTATGACTACAAATAAGCTTTGAGATCCTTGTGTGCCAAGATGGAATAAAAGTGGTGTCCGTTCGTGCAACCGCCATACCAACATGGTGACATGATGTCCTCTGACAGCAGCGAAGGAGTCATGGGTAGAGCCAAGTTAGCTCCACCTTGGACCTCTGACCCCTTTCTCCAATGTATGGGTGGAGTCACACACATCTCCGAAAGTCATTATAAAGGTCATTGGTCTGTTGTCATTTGGGTCAGAAAGGAAACATTGTCTTTCGTTTGTAGGCCGTCAAAATATAATATGCAGACGGAACAAAAATGCAACAACAAAATGCATGAATTTTTGAGAGAACAAGTGGGAAACAGATGGAGACAGAGACGCAGAGTTTCAGGTGGTCTTTACTAAATATGCCTTCACCAGGGAATGCCGGTTTTCATGCTGCTGTGTTGCAGTGTGCCGCTGCCTCTGCCTCTGCCTGAGATAGCTGTCAGAGGTATTTTGGTGTGATATCTGACAGATTTGCTAAAGACACTCGTCTCAGGGCACTACTCTATATATCGTTAGTTTAATGCACAATGACATGACCAATTATAGCGAGCTCCATGCTCAAATAGCATGTCAAAACCTGTGTATCAATCCATTAGATCCTGTCTCCCATCACATTAAGTGGTACCTTTAGCTATCTGTTCGGCACGTAAAGAAAAATGCTGACGGAATGGAAAATCTACCCGTGCTGTTCACGGAGCTGATGTCTTTTGGAGAAGGAGGCTGTGTCTCTTTTCTCTCTCTCTCTCTCTCTCTGTCTTCTCTCCTTCTTTGTCTTTCTGTCTCTCTCTTTGCTGTTGTCTCGCTCACTTGCTCATCTCAGCCACGGAGCGCAAAATGCATAAACAATACATCTAGATAATGGCCTGCATTGTTTACTTAGCTCTGAAAATGTATTTGTGCAAAACTCTAAAATGCATTTAGGAGGAATCATTCACTCTGTGTAAAGCCTTGTTGACACTGGGGTGCTCTCAAAAGCAGGGGAAGTGTCATAACAACATCATATATCACAGTATCAATTGGAATAAGAGGATGTGATGTATATTACTTGGAACAAACCAGTAGATTTGACCAGTAGCTGCTCTAATTCTCCCAGTATTTCTGCATCAACCTGCTCTGTCGGCCATGACAGTGGGTGGGAGGAGGTATGTGATTTAGTGCAGTTGGTCCTAACGACCTCTCTGTCCTTGTGATGAGGACACACAGCCTCAGGGCGCTGGCATGGAGGATGTGCCTTGGACCGCCTGGCACCTCGCCTGGCACCATGCATGGCAACACGTCCACACTCTGCCGCCCTTCTGATGGATTGGCTGTCTCTGGTGCCACCTTCATGAAATCACTTTTTGATTTGTTGTCATGTTTTTCTCCTTTTTTTTCCTGCTACTTGGGTTTTTCACGGGTAAGAACACCCTCTGGTCAGGTATTACAAGAGTGATTAAATTAACCTTCAATAAATCAGCATAATAGAGCATTACCTGCGAGTGTGTGTGCGTGCGTGCCTGCCCGACGGTATGAAGGTGTGTGATCAGGAGGTCAACATCTAATGTCCATCCATGACTACTATATGAAACACAGTTGCCCCGTGGCTGGAGCTGCTCTTTCCAATGTGCCATTTCACAGGAAACACATCAATAAGGCGCGATTACAAGGCTGACAAAATTAATCTCAACTGTCATTTCACACAGCTCGGATTTGAGAGTGCTCTGATCAAGTTACATTAGTGGGAAGCTACTGAATGATTTGGAGTGGAATCAAAATCCATTTGACTTCCCTTCTGTTTGGCAAGGGCTTATTATTATCAAGAACCATTTCTTATCAGATACAAATGACATTTATGAGCGCATTTTAATCTAGGTTCCTGAATTTAATACACATAATGCTATAACTCTGGAGCTTTGTTTTATCACTAGCCAGTTCAGGAACAGACGTTTGAAGCAGAAAACCAGGAGTTTTCCACAGTGGGCGTTCACTGGGCTGCAATACAAAATTTTCATCGCAAATGTAATGCCCCTGTGAATGTTTGAATTAAAAAGTAATGAAAAATTAAACAATTTTAAATAGAGTATTAGGGTGTGTACGGAAATAGATGTCATGATCTTTTTATTGCCTAACAATAACGCAGATTGAGGCAAATGACGGGCTACATCAAGACTGTAATGTCTAATACAAAGCAGTTTTCAAAACAAGATTTGCAGATTTTGTTTTACTTCAAATATTTTCATGACTCAGTACTTAGCCTCGTGCTTTGCTAAGTTGGATAAGTTCTGTACCAGAACACTGCTTTTCATCATAAAACTCATTCCTGACACACAAACAAGCTAAACCTCAGACAACTCATTCTTTCCATCTGTGCTGTCTTCAGTGTCCTTCATGAGAAAATCTTGACAGCTCTGTCCAGCGGAGGAAGGCGAACTCAGGACATCTGCTTCTCTGCTTCACCAAGACATGGCAGAGATTTTGACACAGGGTGTCAGGGTAATCTGACAAGACAGGCCTCATGTTTTATCGGAGCGTTCAAAAAAAGTGCCGCCGTCGTTGTGGCTCGTGTCTTCCGTACATCATTCTGTCTTCTCCTTGACTGTTATGCATTGCGTAGGTGGCATTGAACGGGAATGTCCTGTAAAAAAGACGAAAGGGAAGAGAGGAGGAGAAAGGGAGAGAGAGAGGGAGAAAGAGGAGTCAAACCCGTGACCTCTTCGGCCGCACGATGTGTCTGGAGTTGGCAGGGGACGCAATTGAGAGTGACACTCCTGGTTGGAGCTGCCAAACTGCCACTTCCTGTCCTCTTTATTCACACATAGCAGGAGTTTAAGCTGGATGTTTGAAGAGCGGGGAACAGACATGTGTCTCCTTGTACAGCCATCCCTTCTGACTGTCATTATTGTGGTTCATGACTACTCCATCAACGTCACACCCTAAAACATATCTGGCCAACAAGGACAGAAAAACATGAAAAACGAAAGGCCAAACAGTGTAATAGGTCATGATATGAGTCTGTGTGTGTGTGTTTTGTTCTTGTAATTGTCTGAAATATGAAACTTTCTTTGTCATCACTGCTCCCTTTGTTCAACTCTTTATGCGTACTCTGGTGTATCATTGGATTTGGGAGTCCTCTGTGGCTCAGTGCGATCAAATTGCTGTAAAATGGGTGAAATTGCACTCATAATTTTGATGTTTTGTGTTGAATAACCCTTTAACTTTGTTAGGATCAAGTTTGTCACTCTTATTCTTCTGCTCTCTCCTTTAATGGCTTTGTTTTTCTCCTTCCCAGCCTCCCCTAATAATGCTTGCGCCTGAGATGGGTCACTTTCACCAATACAAATAAGATTCAAAGTCATGTGTCCAGCTCCAGGTTTTCATTGAATCCTGTCCCCTTAGGTCAAGTTTGTTTTATTTCTCTGATATTCTTGTCTTTCCTGCCTTTGTCTTACCACTATATCCATCTCTGTTTCTGCTCTTTTTTTTTTCTTTTTTCTCCCCCGTATCTCTCCACACTAACACACCACTCTCTCTCACTCACACACGCATACACGCACACATTATCCTTGGGCTATTACCAGGATAAGTCAATTTGATCCATCCAAGGCAGTGGATGTCATTTTATTCATATATTTTCAAGCCTAGTGACTTTATTAAAGGCTACTGCTTCAATCTATCCTGAATGGATGAATGCACCCACTGATGAAACACAGGAAAAAATGAGGCCCACACAGCCTGAAATGACCACAGCCAATCAGCCTGTCATTTTCAAACATGTTCTCAAATTTTGTATTTTATATGCAATCGAAAACAGCTTGGTGATTCTGAAGCTTTTGGCACAATGTTTTCTATTCATGTGCGTCTGAAGAGACAGAGAGCTGCCTACCCGCCTTCCAATGACAAGAGAATGGCTGTGGAGACTTCCAGCTTGGGGGAAAAAATGAGATGTTACAGTCAGTGGAGGCACAGAGCAGAGAAAGTTGGAGACGAGACAAAAATGTGTCTATTCATGCCAACTGGTGTCCTGACCCTCCTCCAGGCTGCCATTGCCTTCTGTCAGGAGAGGGAATTAAAGGGCCATTCACCAGACATGAAGACTTCCACTTCTCTCCGACTAGGCCCCATCCACTCCCTCTTACCCTGCTCTTCCTCCTTTTAGGCCAGCTTTGACACCTAATAGGCGCCGAAAGAGGAACCTTACCGTTGAGGTTCGTTCAGTAAAAGTAGGTCCTGTCTCTTTAAGGTGAATGTGGAGATGGCAGAGTGCACACAGCCAACTAGTCTTCCAGGGCAGAGGGGAAGGTCATATAGAGTTCAGAGTGAGAGCGATGACTGATGGCTGTAGAGGGACTCTGGTGTCTGCTGCTGCTGCACCTCTCAAAGACCAAGCTTCACTGGCTGCGAACAAGTCAAGCCAAGCTGGGACCGAACCAAGCGCAGGCAGGGCTAGATGTAAGTCACAGTGCATCCAGACTATCTTTAACTGGCTCAACAGTTCACAGAAAGCCTGCCTTTTCTCTGCTGGGTCAACCTGAAAATCTTGTCAGGCGTAAAAAGACTGAACTTATGGAAGAAGCTTCGCATTAAAACCGAGCAAGCGCTTGCCTACTGTTATAACAAGCAGAAGGCAAGACAGTTTTGTTAACTCAATTTCAGTCTCCAGGTGTAGCTCATGACAAGCTGCAATTTTACTTAAACACACAGTATGTAGTTTCTGCCTCAAGGGGTCTCTGAGTTGAAACAATAATTAAAAACGTAGTAGTAGATGTCATGACGCAGCATGGGATCATGGGAGTTGTTGTTTTCACCACAATTCCCGATAAAAATCTATCTGACATAACTCAAATGATGTGTCCAGATAAGGTGATGTATTAAAGTTTGATTCACATTACATTTAGTGCAATGTATATTAATGTCATATATGTAATGTATATGTATGTACGGTATATGTATATGTTATTATTCTAATGAAATAATCTAAGTAAGTAATGTTAAATGCTAACATTAGCAAAGAGTACTTTATATATTACGTATAATGTATTTTAAGACATGTTGAAATATAGTTTTAAAGAGAAATTTTCAAACATACTATCTGGCTAGAAAGGCACTGATCGGGATGTTTCACTCTAATCAATTTCCCTGAAAATCTTTACATTTTTAAGCTAAATGCAGTTCAAAGTTTTTGAATTGCAAAAATACATGCCTGCATAGGTTCAATATCATTAAAAAAAGTCTCCAGTTGCTCTAAAAATTCATTCTGCCTGTGTCAAGGAAGTCCATCTGGTAAATGACTGTTTATGTTGCAAAGCGTTTTGAAAAGACGTACGTAAAAGTGACAACAAAACATTTCAGCCCAAAATCTACAGCTGTTTGTAAAGTCAGGAGACTTGGTGCATGAGTTATGCTACTGTATGCAGTTCACTACAACCGGGATTTCCACTGTACTACTTTTTGTGCTTACTAAGATTGTTTTTTTTTTGTAAGAGGCCCTGGTGATTTTATGACCAATAGCCACGTTGTACAAAATAGGAATAACATCCTGGTTGACAAATCCTGGAATTTCCTGTAAATTCATGAGAGCAACAAGACAGGAATAAATGTATAACATATGTGAAGGGATTACGAACACGCAGTTATAGTTAAGAAATTGAGTCAATAGTTGCAACGAGAAAAACAAACAAGAAAGTCAAGTGTCACCTACAAAATGTGAAAGAAGACAAGTAGAAACGTGGGAACGACTTTGCAGCCATTAGGTGACCTGATCAGACAATGCTGGGACTACATCCTGCGGTCTTCTCCATCTCTTCCATTTAAGTTAACCACACCTAGCGATAAACCGGAGCCGTACAGCTGTAGAGCAGAGAGATATGTGTGAGTGCATGTGTGTGACAGTTACAGAATCTAAATTCATCCTCTCTTGCCTCCAAAAGCCTCCCACAGCCCTCCACCACCGCTTCCACCCTCCTCAACTATCAGAGCTGTATCGTTTTGCAAACCTCTGCGGTGATGTTGTCAGGGTTCTTTCTGTGAAGTGGCCCCAGCCATAAAACAACAGTGACGTGAGTGATTGATCCAGCAATGAGGATGGCAATACTCCTCTGCATCAATATGAAGGCAGCCTGCGGGACTGGAGCCCTTTCAGACAGCTCTCTGTTTCTCCTCAGAGGAAAAATCCATACACAATTGATGGCAGTTCAAAGAGAGGCTTTATTGTGGGATATCAAATAAAACATCAGAGAACACAGAGAACGGGAGAGAGAGATAGAATTAAAGAGAGCATGTGAGTGAGCGAGAGTGTACGGGTGCGAAAGAGGGGGAGACAGAAAGAGCGATCTGCATTTTGCTTTATCTCCTTTTTGCACCTGAATGGTAATGAACTGGCTTAGATGAAATGGAGAGACTTCATCGCTTCCAGAAGACTTGCAAACAGCACGAGGATGTCAACAGTATCTATGGCACAATTACACTATATGATCCTACACAAAATGCTATGCAGATATAGAGACCAAGTGATTGTGTTCGAATGAAGACAACCTAGATAGGCCTGTAAAGGTGTTAAGTATTTATAAGGTTATTTCAGGGTATAACAAAGAAGTGTAAGTAAGAGAGAGAGATATCAGTCGTTTCCTGTCTGTTCTCTGCAGCCTGGCCTCCGGCAAACCCCGTTATGATTTCATCAGCACTGCTTCTAATCCACTTACTTAATGAAATACATAATTAACACAGCTTAATTGTGGTACGGACAGTTTTGACTGAAATCATTTCCTGTGGCCACTGTTACTGTAATTGAATGTATTTTTCACACCCAGTCGAGACCTTTGGGTTGAAAGAGAGGTTTGTTGGTTTTCCCTTCATGTGTTTGTTGTTTTTGTTGGCTGTAAGGAGTTAAGTCTTGTGGTTTACCCTTTTGTCACATAGGCGCACAGTAATCACGCTTAAACGATAAGCCTTGACAGACATTTGGGTTATTTTACGTACAAATAGCCTGATTTATCCAGGAGGAAAGAAAACTTATGCATTTTTCTCTTTGTTTTGTTCAGTTCTTACAGAAACCACTGATCAAAATGTAACAAAATTTGGGAACATTATGCAATTCACTGCTGCAGAGCGGTTTCACGTTAATTAGTTCAGAGGAAATGACAAAAGTACAAGTAAAAGAGAGCTAATGTAATAGTTCATGGCTGGCCATAAGTGGTTCTGTTTTATTCACAAGAGGCACCGTGTTTGTTGTCTGAATTCATTTTCTGTGCGGCTCTTTCTCTTTCTCTCTCACTCTTTCTCCCTCTCTTTTGCTCTTTGGTCCTGATTGATTGATGTGTCAGGTATGATGGGGCATCATGGCGTTAAAGCGGGTTTGCAGCACAGTCATGTGACCGCAGCAGATGGCACAGCTGAGTATTAGAGTGGGTTCACCTGCTGTTTGCTCTCCTGCCGCCTGCTTTACTGCTATCAAATACCACCAAGGGAGAGCGAGGAAGGGAAGGAAAGCGGAAAGAGGGAGGCGAAGAAACGGCTGAGAATCAGAGAGAGGGAAGGTGGGTTTGAAAAGGAAAGAGCAAAACAGGGCACACATGCAAGCGATGAATAAAGAAGAGAAGATGAAGAGAAGAGGACGAAGGAGGTACAGTGTGCGTGTGCGCGCGTGTGATCCGAACACGGAGGTAGTGCGGAAGCATCACGGCAAAACCAAATACAATGACGATCTCTTTCTCTTAATTCCCCTATGCGTTATTCTCCCTTCTCCTTCTCTCTCAGTCATAAGGCTGAAATCATCAGCTCGTAATGACTGGATGTGGTCTGGGATCCATTTAACACCCGTTCCAGACCAGTGGATGAGTACAGATAGAGGAGCTTAAGACACACATAAAGTAACTATGACTGATTGCTGAGCCTGGTGACTCCAAGGGACATCCTCTGTGTAATTCTCTTAGTGTAGCATAATATCATTTATCCCACAAATAGACACATGACCCTGCAGTACCCGTGTCACTCGGAGTTCAAGACTCGGGAGTGCACTCGAAGGACAGGACGCACACAGTCATAATTACGCACAATGTGGTTAAAGCACACGCACAAACATACATTACATTATGCACACATGCCAGTGCTCTGCTCTCAATGTGCTGCATGAACACAAGTGCACATAGACACAGATAAGAAATGTCATTCACACATATACACACATGCTCATTACATATGCATAACCAGCTTATGGCGTCGAGGGCACTGCTGACTAATAGAAGCACTCTATGCACCCTGCAAATATAAGCGCGTTATCAGTGATGAATTCCACCACACCTACCCACCTTGACAGCAGTCCAAGCGACAGCCTCCTTGGCTGCTATCTGCCCTCTACAGCCCTGCTCCTGGGCTGTTTGGGAATGAGTGGCAGGTGTGTGTAAATGCTGGTGCCGATATGTCACAGGCACCAATCTGCAGTCCCCAGGGATCCTACTGGGAGTTCAGCCTGAGTATCACACCGCGGAGAAAACAATTTCTGCTGCCAATACTCCCGCGCAGATGAGAAATGTTTTAATATTTGCTGCTGCTTTATGGCCGCGGCTGTGACAGTGATGGAGAAAATGTCAGCTTTTTCCACCCTTAAATGCCACTCTTTGTCTCAGTCTGTTTCTTTTCATTGATCTCTGCCTCTGCCTGGGAATCAATAAGTTCCACCAAACAGTCTCTTGTCTGAGAATGCATTGCCGTTTTCCCTCTCAAACCTTTCAGCGATACAGGATTTCACACTTTACTTTCTTTGCTTAATTAGTTATCCGATACAGGCCCGGCTTGTGTAAGGCAACATGTACAAAGGGAGAAATAGCATTGTAATTCCACAGCTGATTTAGTTGTCAGTCAGGGGAAAGAATGTGTGCCTCTACCACCACCACCACCACCAGAAAATAGGCTAATACAGACATTGTGTTTGGGGAAATTTGAATGCTCATTTTACTTTGGTTTTCATTTTACTTTGACTCTTTGGTTTCGAGTTTTTTATGCTCTTTCTGACCGCAGTAACATTTACCCCAATAATAACACCACAAAAAGAGACAACAATACTTCTCCTCTTCCCTCCAGCTACTTGGCAGAGGCTTGTCGATAGTAACTGACCCAAACTTGCACCCTCATGGGGTGAAGGGTAATTCAGTCACTATTGTCACTCAGCTGCAGTCCCTCTTCCTCTCCCCTCTGGTGCTGCCGCAAAGAGGGGGAAGAACAAAGAGATGAAGTAGTAACAGTTTAAGGCTTGACTTGTATGGTGGATGTTCTCAATCGACCGTGGCCCTTAGGAGTAGACGCCTACTGGGGCCTGTGTCGATTCCGGTCAGTTAAATAGACACAGGAAGTGATTTAAACAAGCAGATCTAAAGATTCATAGTGTCCCCTTTTTAAAGTCACATAGATCTTTCATCAGATGACTGAAAGGTTAAGATTAAAATGTGAGCAACAATAGGTCCATTTAGCCGAATCGTTGATTCCGGGGTCATTCAGGGGACGTCAGGGAGAGTGATGATATAATATAACGCATCACTTCCCTTACAAGTCGACATAGGAGACAATTAAAGGTTTGTTCTCACAAGAAATGTCTTCCATTCCTGAGGGTTTGAGGAGGAGGAAGAGGAGGGGCATGATACTGATCCCCCCTGGGATTTACCGGACAACGTATTGTGTTTATAGACATGTGTCGATACGTACACACACATTCAGTGGTCATGGCGAACAAAAAAACCTAACAAAATTCGTAAGGTCATAAAGTGTAACAATAGATATACTGTAATTAATCTTTCATGAAGAGAGGAAACAGATGCACAATACCTGGAAGCACCAAACTCTATATGTGCTTTGGGCAGCTGCAGGTTAAATTTTAAAAGAAAGCTCACCACTTAGAGCTCATTTTGGCAATTTGGATGTTTTCCCCACGGTCCACTACAGTTCAATCAATATTTACAACACGAGCAGCTGTCTCCCAAACCTGTTTCTGACCTTTTATGTTATCCCAATGGTTAATGTACAAGCAAACAGGTTGTAAACCCACAATGAAGAACAGAGAGCCTTTGAACAATAAATGACAGACAGGTTTCAGGCTCTGAGTGCCGTCACGTGACACTGCACATATACTTGTTTCTTACAAAGCCAGACTGCCGTTTCCCCTTGCTTTCAGTCCTAGATGCTGTGCTAAGCTAAACAAACCATATCCTGGCTAAAGCATCGTATTTCATGTGCATATATGAGCGTGGTACTTATGCATCCATGGTGGTAAAGCAGCACGTAAACCTCACAAATGTGACTTCTTTCAAGTTAGCGACTATTAAATTCCAAGTGTCAAGTTTTCATAAGGCTGTTTTTTTTTACAGCCAGACTTATTATAGCTTGGAAATTAGTTTTCATTTTTTCTTTGAGTTTGCTTTTTGATTTCACTTGTTTAATGAGTGCGCAAGTAGTTTCAGTTTTAGGAATTGACTAGTTTTGGGTTTTCTTTAGTTTTCTTGTTAGTTTTGTTTTTGCAGGTATTACGAGGAAAGCTTTGATTTAGAAGCTGAAAAAGGTAGAATGAAAGAATGCATGATGTCAAATATGGCTTATTAAATGTTCCATATTGTCATTTTATTCTGATACACCACAAACCGTTATTATGGAAAACTGAACAAGACACTGATTTTACTTGCAATTCTACTTTATTTTAGTTCCTGTGGCTTTGTTCATTGCACTTTTTATTCAGTTTTTGTTTTCATTTTTATTTCAGTCAACAAAATCATTTTCCACTGTTACTTTTAAGCTTAGTTTTTGTTCATTAGTAACCCTGCATCTGACTCACTCACCTAACCTAAAGAAAGTCTAATTTTCTGTGATTCACACAGTTGCGATGCACACCCACGCAGTCACGGAGACACACTGTGCACGAGGCAAGTCATCGAGAAAACATGGGTAAAAGAAACTGATGGTGTGTGTACACGGGGTCTTCAGAACACTTCAGTAAGGTGCTACGGCTTGTCAAAGCAGCCCAGTGTCAGGTGACAAGGCATCATGCCACCTCAGACAGAAATGGCCCAGTAATGTCTCAGCCGATGAACCACGAGCCGCAGCTTTGTCTCGCCATCGCTGTTGAGTACAAACAGCAGCCTGCTGCTGTCACTGTCTTTTAATGCATCTCCACATAAACACTTGCCTTAAACATGTAAGTGCCTCCTTTTCATATAAGCTCTTATTATTTTTTTTTTAGGTTGGTTGTGTGTTTTTTTTTTTTATATATCCGGATGTGTGGTCAGCATCACTGAGATCATTGTTGAGATGAAGTATTGTTTGGGTTCTTATTTTATGACAGATAAATCTCCTGATGAACATCTGTATTTTGTGTACTTTTGTGTCAAAATAAAGGATAATTATAGATTTACTGAGCTGTACTTGCACGCGTGTATTCATTTACTAGTTCTGAGGATGTGATCGGGATGTGACCATAGATAGTAGTGATCTATGACTGGATCATCATTCACTCTCATCACCTATTACTGAACACTAATAATATTTTCCTGTGATTTTTTGAAGTTCTAACAAAAGAAAACAATAGCTCACTGTTTGAATCTGACTGAGCAAACAAATCATCTTTTCAAGAAAAGACTGCCTGAATAGCATTTGAATGCTGGTATTGTACAACATGTTTTTCTTTGCCACACATCTTCAGAGCATTCTCCCTAATCCTCTTTTCCACAGTCTAGTCTGAAAAAGGCCTTTCACTCCGTGGCCTAAGGGACAAGAATAATTGTTGATACAGAGGCCGCTGTTTCATAAACTCCTAGCGCTGTAATCAGACTCTGACAGATGTAGGCCTACTACATATAATCACATGTACGGATGCGTGTGCACATGCAGTCACAAATACACACACACACACACACACACACCCACACACACATATATGCACAAATTTAACCCTCTTTCTTTTCCCAGTGACTCACTGCTCATATCAGCATAATGACCGCAGACTGATCCAGCCCACAGGGGCTGAGAGTTGGAGCAACACTGGATTCTGAATAAACAATGAATGACGTATGAAGAGAGACTGGATGTGATCGTAGACCAGCATGTGTTTCATAATGTAAAGAGACACTCATAGACACGGACGCTGACCATACCGCACTGATGTAAAAACAGGCTTTAATTACATGACTCATCTAATTCATCAAATAAAAAGATATTGTTTAGTTTTTTACATGAAGGACAGTTTTTTTTACACCTCCTGAAACATCCAAATTTCTGTTATTGCAGTGGATTATGAAATGAATGACATTTGACCACATGCGAAACAATAGCTTGCTATATAACCTTTTGTCCCTTCCTAAGTGGCAGTATCCTGGTATAGATTCTGAGACGATGAAGCATGAATAGTAATTGTTTACCTGCAGTTGGTACAATGTCAACAGACTAATCCATCACATGGACCCTGTCTACTTATTTATAGACAAGGGGAATAAATCAGGCAAGTGGATGAAACTTGAAAAGACAAATACAAGGACACAAATAGGAGCCCCCTGGATAATCCTTTAAACATTTTAATCAAGACGTCAGTAACAGGAAAGATGAATGACGCATCCATCTACCTGTAATTAAACTTGTGCATCATCATAATGCAGATATAATGTAATAAACAGCCTGACTGTGATATACGGATACTAATTGTGCTGTGAATGATTTGAGATTCTTGATCACTTGAAGTGTACATTGTAATACTCTGGGTAAATAATGTGAGTTATATTCCATACAATATAAAGCTTGGTGCTGAAAGATATTAACTACTTTATGTTCACTTAGGTATAATTTAATGTTGTAGGGTGAATGATTTTTATTATCATTACAAAATTAACTTTCTGATAAACCCAGAGGAAACAGCTCCAAAAGTAGTGTAAAACTATGAATGTAACTTTAAATATATCCTTAATTAGTTGGAGGGACATTAGTGAGGATGTAAAATTTGAAAGATATGGTCCGTGCCATTTAATTCTTTTAAATGTAGCTAATCATCTTATCATCTGACCAGTGGGAATCAACACTGCGGTGGAAGAGTGTCGTAAAACGTTCCCAGGATTCGGCAGAAACAATAACCTCTTGGAAAATGTGTTTGCAATATGTTTATCTTGTGATCGTTCGGACTCCTTCGAAAGTATTGCTTTCACTGCTCTGTGCACGCTCACAAACCAGGCGGCACTCCATCATTTACTGGGAAAATTCCCCTCATTTGTTTATACACAAGAGATAAGGAAACACTGTGAGTAGTTATGAGGAAATTGAGCATGCATCAGTATTTTCCACATGAGTCTCATTTAAAATTTCAGAGAAATGTTCTGTGTCACTCTTTTACATCTGCCACACACTATTTAAGGATGTGCTGTCAGGAGGGGTTTTCTCCAATGTCTTTTTCATCAAATTCAGAGAAAAGAAAATGGCACAACACCTTCAGACAGACAGACATACAGTATGACATCTGGGGAAGGAATGCTAGCAGACAGGAAAACAAAAAAAAAATTGCTGTTAATCTCTGTCAAGTGTGTTTCCTTCACTGTGAGATTTAAGACGATGGGCCTGATTCTATCTGCTCTAAAAACTCCTGGTACAATACTAACTTCCAATGTCATTGGATTTGTCTGCGTATTAGTGGAAGGGCGGGGTGTGGTGGAAGTGGGGACTGAGATTACAGTGAATGTCACCCTACCTCCTCTCTCAATCATCCACTTTCAATCCATCGCCATCCCAGGGTTTGCGAGACAGCTTGGCGATGATGCCAGTAAAATGGGATCAATAGCATAGGGAAAAACGGACCAGACAATCTCTTACCCCCTTGAACTTCTGTACCCGTGATTGATTTGTCCCCTGCCACAGCAGAGGAGACATTAGAGACAAGAAACATGTGTGTGCTACACATGTGTGTGTGTGCTGCACATGTGTGTGTGTGCGCCTGTGCACCTGTGTACGTGTGTTGAAAGCATGTTTTTGTGAAAGTGCGGTGTCTGCGTGTGTCTCTGTGTGCGCGCGCCGTGATTGATGATCTGAAGAGCACACACATCATCAGCAAGGCATTTGCGAGGTGTGTGAGTCAGGAGCTGTCATCCCCCTCAGTCTCCCCAAGCAGAGGCCTCGGCTGCTGATTTATAGTAAATCATTAAAATCTGCTTATTATTGCAGCAGCTCATCGCCCTCCCCCTTCCTCAGTCCCTATAACCAGCCCCTCCCCCACAAAACTTGCCACACCACTGCAGAGACACACGCGGAGAAGATTTCCTGACCAGCCCACCGACACTAACTTATACACACAGACTGATGGTCAGCAGGTTCTGGCACATTAAATCCATTTCTGATGAAAATAAATACTCCAGGTGTCTTGTTTCATAAACATCGGCTGAAGAAGCCAATGAAGGAATCTGGCTGCGGTCCTGTACAACAGCTGGAGCACAGCGGATGTATCTATCAACAAAAAAAACCCCCCAAAAAAACAAAAAAAAAAATGGCGAAAAAAAAAAACTTTCTTATGGGCACCCATGCTCACATGTGCATAAACAAACAAATACACACATGCACACACACATACACACACACACACACCTGCACACCTCTACTGTCTTCTGTCTATGAAACTGAAAATGTGATGTGACTTGAACAATGACAGGTGTGTTTGTCAAGGATGTGGCTGTCACTTCAAATCAATGGACGGGAGCATCTTCCCAGGGAGACTTTCCACTTCTTGGGGTTTGACTGGTTACACCGCGCTTCACTGCAGGTTTGGGAACAGTAAGTTGTCAAAGTGGCATTTAGGAAGCACTGCTTAGCTGTCATGAGATCAAAAAAAAAAATCAAAAGTAGCTTCTTTTTGCTTTTATTTCATCAGGTACTTAGCAGACAACTGTGTATAGGTTTCACTGGCCATTATATACGGACTAATGTAGTGAAAAGAAAATCATTATCTGGGTGTCTATCCATCTGAAGATCGTTACCATGAAAAAATCAGCGAATCGCTGTTTTAGAGACACACTATTCAACCAAGTTGTGTAGGGCACAAAATAAAATGATGATAATCATTTCCACTGAATAACTCAAGTGAGAATCACAGCTTGTCTATTGTCACTTTGCGGTGCGTGGTTTGTCAAATGCTTTTCAATTACAGCCTTTAACTTGAGGCACTATCACATCCCCATGAAGTGATTTTAATGGAGTTTGGTGCAATTGTTTGTTATGCGAAACAGGTCTTTTCAGCGGATAGCAGAGAGAGAGAGAGAAAAAAAAAAAGAAACTCAAATGAACTTTTGGCAATAACACGACACGAGCGGCTGAGCAGGGGGAGTAGCTGTGGT